>QVOB01024623.1:0-71005 GCA_014839585.1 Pseudomyrmex concolor
AGGGGAGGACACGAGGCAAAGCAAAAGAAAGAGACGGAGAAAAAGCGGGAGAGATCAAGAGACGGTGAAAAAGGGAAAAGAGAGGGAGATCATTCGCACCTCGAGGTGTAATGAGAAAATTTGAAATATCGCGGGCGTTTCTCCCGCTCTTCTCTTTCGTTATCCCTTTTCGCCTTTCTCTCTCTCTTTCTCTTCTCTCACAACTCCCTTTCTCTAAAAAAATACAACAACGCCGGTAGTCATAAACGGCGGATCCGCATACCATCTCGCTCTTTCACTCCCGCTTTTTCACTCTCTTCCTCCGTTATCCTGTGGGAGATTATAAAGGCGCCTGGTATAAGGCACTCTCTCTTCTTCCACTCTTTCTTTGTTTGTTTGCTCCGTTTCCTCTCTGTCGCCCTCCTAATGCCGCAGACCGGGCGAGGGGTTTTCGTGGACAACCGCGATTACACACCCGTCGCCGCGACGCCGCCGCGGCGCGCGATCGACCAGCGACCTATCGATTGACCGTAATTTTAACTCGCCCGAACATCTGTCGTAAAAATATATCAGTATAATTTTAATGAATATTCAGATATATAGATACAGTCGAAATACAGATTACGACGTTTAATCGGTAGCTCGCGAATGCGGTCTAAACCTCAATGAAAGCGGCTCGCGATCTCGCATCGATGTACAACCGGCGGTTGTGTGCGACATTAGACTTCTTTATGCCCGCATAAATTTGTCCACCCTCGCTTACCGCGATATTACTTTTCACGATTACTCGTTTGTCATTGTAAGCGATTATGTGCCCGCGCACAAACGAACGATTTTACGATTTTCACTCGAAGTCGGAATTCCCTGTGCTTTTTGTATTAGTCAACCGAGCAAAAAATAAACAGAAGAAAAGAAGAATGGTGTCGATGATACCGAGTGTACAGATAAAAATAGACACGAGGGCGCGAACGAAGAGGGCACGTGATCTATTTGGGATTCTGCGTTCGGCGCAGCAAAGAATGCTCGGAGTTCGACGGGGTCGAATGCCAACCGTGTCTATGTCGATCTACGTTCATTGTGAGAAGACAGTGATTTAGGTTTAATTACTTTTATATTTATATATATATACACACACACACACACACACACACAAAACGAGTAATATATACATAAAATTTGTAAAAATTATAAGTTATAAAAGCTTTAATTTATAAAATTTCTGTTGCCTGACTTGCCATGGCGGTTGAATCAACTGAAAGGTCGCTTTTTGCTATTCTCAATCTTCCTTGCTCGACGGCTGAGAGAGAAAGATAAAAAAAAAAAGAAGAAAACTGCGTAAGTCGAAAAATCTTATTCCGGAGTTACCTGAAATTGACGGTTATCCAACGAAGTTATCCTGCGAAGAGATTAATATTCCACTAGTCAATCTCTGAGATACACAAAAACGCGGTTTATCTATCAAAGATATTTTCACGATTTAAAAGTGGAATATCTAATCATTTTATTAATAATTATTACTCAAATCTCTCTGAAAATATCAATGTTTTATGCTGGTTGAAGATGTTTAAAAATAAATCTGAAAAACTTTCAAATTATAAAGCACTACGCTCTCGCGGTATGTTTATGAATAATAAATTGTTAATACTCATGCATGTGTGCACATGTATACGACGGACGTTTCCGACAATAGATTGCTTGGCTGATCGCAGCAGTATAACGAATAAAAGACGTCCCATCGAGGCGTATTTACGGTGTCGGCCATTATAGAACGCGATAGCGCGTCGGAAATCGATTCTTTCGACTTTCGTCTCCGGGTAAAAGTGGTGATCGCGTAAAGTGCGTGACCGTATATAGGTGCAGGAGGTAATCCCGCAGTTAGAGTTCTTGCTTGCTTGCTTGCTTGCGCAGTGCAGGAAGCCGAGATTCCCTTACGTCCCTATGTCGAATCGGTGAGTGCCGATCGATCGGCACGGCTGGGCACCGTGGAAGTTGGATAACCGTCAATTTGCAAAAGGGGTGCAAGACCGGCGTTCAAAGTCGAGACGAAACGCCTCGGCTTAGCGGCACCGGCGATTGACCCGATCGAAGTGCCGGCACACATATCGCCTATCTTCCCTCTTCAGGGTCGAAAGACGGTTGGTGTAATCGATGCTGTCGGACGTTCGAATCGAAACGGCGCGACGGCGGCTGCTGCTGCTTCTGCCTGCAGTAGCATCTCGTGATAATGATAGGCAAGAACGAGGGCACCCAAATCGGCCGATCCGACATGCGTCCGTAACGAAGTAATTCGATCGTGTCACGAAATCCCGCTTCAAGTATTTTGTTACGCCCGCCATTCTTCTGTGAGTTCTTCAGGTCGGCACAGCTGTTGCAGTTTCGGCGTATTTTCTCGCTGACGTCGAATAATGCATAACGTGCGTGGCACAAGTTCGCTATTTTATCCGATCATTATCAAATTCTTGACGACGGCATATAATTTCATACCTACATGATTTTCAGCCAAAGATATCGTATTCGCGAAATTGTCTCGATTAATAAAATCGATGTGATATTATATTGTAACGGTGTTTTGTGTTCTAAAAATATTATAACGCGATCATTTGACGATTTGGCGATCGAGCGTGTAAATTTTTTCAACGGGACGAGCACTGACGTGTGTGGAAGCACTTTAATCGGCAATCGACGTTTTCTGGATCTGATATGGAAGGTGTGGAGCGAAAGACGAGAGAGGCGGCAGGGGCAAAGAGGATGTTATTCAGAAGCGATAAAATCGTCGTAGTGCATGTAATGACAAACACATGCGTTCTCACCCCGATCTCTGTCTGCAGGGTGATGGCGCACAGACAGCCCTATCGGGCCAGATCTATATAATAACGCGGCATATGTATAAGTCATTAATTAGCATCTGGATCCAATTAAAGTAATTACGAATTCGATGGTAAAATATCGTCACGAGCCTACCGCGGTCTAGAAGCATTATCTTGGCAGCGAAACGATCCGTTGTGTCTGCTGTGTGGCAGCATTTACACGCAACAAAACCGAACACGTCAGTTTTTACCAGACATCCGTCATACCGAAGACAATCGATTGTTCTATGAAACTATAACTTATATTGTCGCTATAGAACAGTGTAAAGTTGTTAACTAATATTATACGCGGTCGGTCTTTTATTCTAGACATCTCTCTATTATTCTAGACATCACGATCTCGTTACTAATGACGTCATTACTATCAATTTTAAATTTGAAAAATTCTAATGACACTTAATCGTGTTTCCACGAAAATTCTATACATGTATATATATATATATATTTGTTATATCGTAATTTATTCACATTGTTTCTTATTAACACGAAAATATTAGAACGATAACATTCATGTATACGATGTGTGATTGCAACACACTTTTTGTAAAACGCTGTGCCTCTTATTTCCAGCGGCAAAAAAACAAAATACCACGTAGTGGGAAATACAAATTAGTCATACAACGTAAATGTGCGATTTAATTACAAAATAAGGATGCGCGCTTATTGCCATTCGCAACTCATTTGCAACGGCGAATATTTAGCGCAGTAATAACGAGATGCATCGGCACGATACGCGTTTGGCGCTATAAATCATCGTTGGCAGAATCTTTTTCGCTTAAATCGCGCGTTACGAACACTAACGCTCGAGCGTTCGGGACGTTCGAAGAAAACCATTATCCACCAACGACTTCCGCTGTTAATATAACGATCGCGCGCGGGAGGGACGATCGTTATCGAGACGATCTTCTCCCGATCTCTCTTTCTCTCTCTTTCTCTCTCTCTCTCTCTATCTCTCTGTCTCTCTATCAGCTAGTCCTCGGTATTTCCCCCGCCACGCGTGATCGTTTCCTGACGTGTGTCCACGTGACAAATACGCAGGATGCTACCAGACAGCAGCTATCGATACGCATCCGCCATTCGAACAGCCATATATTACGGCTCGCTCTCGGATATGTATTTATGCTTCCCGTATCATTTCGCAATTATCGATAACATCGTCAAGGCTTTTTGCAGGAAACAATGGGTCATTACTTGCCCGCTGTAGCCCTGCTGCTTCTGTTTCTCTTTCTCTCTCTCCTTGTATCTCCGACTTTGTCCGTGCTCTACACTCATCCTCACCTCTTTCTTTCCCGACTGCTCGCGTCCGATCGCGATGTGCCACATGTGTGTCTCGTGAGACGTCACACATTGACAGATCGATGGATGCCGATGCCACGTACACCGCTCGGACATTTCTGTTTACATAAGCTGAAAAAGAAATCCAATAGGCAAGAAGATGTACACACATGTCGAGTCGTTTCCGCTTATACTAGTCTTTTCATACAATTCATATTAAATGTACGCCGCCGTTGTGTGTGCCGTTAGTTCCATTTTCAGTAGCTGCACTTTTCACTCAAAATCAATATTATCGTGCATTAACTTGAGTAACTTAGGTCCTGACTTTAGTTAATGTCGCGGCTAAGAGAGAGAGCCGATTCACTTTCTTTATATATGTTGTATAAGCAAATTATAAGCAAAGAAAGGAAGACTGTTCACTGACGTATACAGATAACAGATAACTATGTTGAATTAGCGAATTGATAGATTATCACAGTTAGGCTGAATTGTTGATTGTGTGGAGAATAACGAGTCGGATTTCCTTTCTGACGCGATGTGCCGGATAGAAGCGGTATAACCTGTTTGATTCGGGCAATCGATCCCGAATTCCTTCCTGTCTATTGGACTGCCGCGAATGTGGATAAAGCGGAGAGCGAAAAAAGCGAAAGAGAGAGAGAGAGAGAGAGAGAGAGAGTCGCAGAGAGGACAAGAAATACAAGCGAGGTGATAACTATCCGGCGCGTATATATGCCACAAGTGTAGCGGAGGGGGGATAGGCCGGCACAAGGGTCGCGGCTACTTTGAATATAAAAGCTGCTATAATTAATATCCAAGCCGGAGCAACGTCGGCGGTCGAACAATATTTATTAGATACTTTATGGGGAAAGTTTAAAAAGGTAATCCCCTTCTGTACTTACTCGTTACCGATACCTTCATTATTTCCGTATCAACATGGGACTTTTTTCTTGCTCGCGGACTTTGATTCAGAGAAAAGCCGACTCGTTTGTATTATATATATATATATATGTATACGTCTCCACGCGTAAGACAGTTGTTTATGCGCTACAGTTGTCAGAGATAACATCGCAGTAAGTGTTGCGATTGGCATGCTAATTAACGAGCGCTTTGCTGCTAGGATCTAGCAAAGGTAGACGCAGTCACCGAAAGTATTTCGTCGTTAATGATCTCTCCCCGCGAGTGCTGAACCTTCGTCGCAGTCGTCCGTGCGTCTAGTATGTTTTTACGCGCCGTTATGCATGAATGAATTCAACAGAAATCGCTGTGACATATAAAGCGCAGTATTAAGACTGACATGTTAGAACGAGCAACGACCGATGTTCACGCAAATTAACGCACATTAAATAACAGTTAAACAAGTATATTAATTTAACAAAAATATAATAGAACAAATATATATTTCTGTTTGCTACTGTGTAATTTGTTACATTGAGACACGCGATACGTGATGCATACGCGAAATGAAGAGAAAGGCAATTCCGGTAACATTGCAAGAATTACGTTATAGAGCGACGGAGCGCATTACAATGTCCAGGATCGAAGAAACTACGACGCCAACTCGCTATTTCCTGCGCTGAGAATATCAAAGCAGTCTCGCGCGGCTCGACGGGCCGTCGTTTCTATTTTTGTCGGCTTTTCGTAGCCGCGAAATTAGGTACAGCCGGCGAGAATTGATTGATTTCGCGTCGCACGGCTACGCGACGGTAATTTAACGATCGGGACCACCGTGAAAAATTTGCACAGAGTATACGCCGTGAGCATAATCGTCTGCGCCGTTAATTCCGACCGCGATGCAGAATTAAACCTCTTTAACGTGTAACGAAGTACAGTTCGCGCGAATTGTAAAGAACTTACGTCTCAGCGAAAAGGATTAGTCGCTTAGTATTATTGGGGTCAAAGACGGCGAAATTTTAGCGCTCTTATATTAACCAATTTTCTATTAGTCAATCTTGAAAGTGGTCGATCGAATGTCTGCAATGTAGAAAACGACGTTCATATCGTGGAAATTGATTAAGAAAAAGTATCTGATATCGATGTCATTCGTTTCTTATATTGCATAACATAGATGGATGCAACTTGAGTTAGTAATTTAACAAAACGCGATCTCGTGAGCTCGATTGAGGCAAAGAGAAAAAAGCGAATTTAAGTTCTCGTCGAGAAAGAGAGAGAGAGGGAGAGAGAGAGGGAGAGAGAGAGAGAGAGAGAGAGAGAGAGAGAGAGAGAGTTACAAAGATAGAGTGTAGCTGGTATATTGTAACTTGCGAATGCTATCGCTTGCGAGACACTCATTATCTTCTCTCTTTCTTGTTTCAGAGAGCGACTTCGGCGGAGAAAGAAATAGCCGCGCTGAAAGAACAGCTTGCCGCAACGAATGACAGCAATTCCAAGACTGAGGGACACCAATTGTCTCAGCCTCCGCAGGGAAGCGATCAACAGCAGGTACACGATGCCAGCAATCCCAGAAGGACGCCGAACAGCAACCTCGAGCAGGAGCTGCAGGCCAAAGACAAAGAGGTAAGTCAGATCAAACTTAAACTCTACCGCTGAGAAATGTTGCTCTCTCGCGTGTATTCTCGGTAATTAATTTAAAACGAAGAAACAAGATATAATAAGCAACTAAAACTTTTTTAAGTTCAAAAATATTTAACGGAGTAGAAAAATCGATCAGAGGAGTCACTAATGTTGAAATACGTACATAAAAATACACAATGTTATTGCTACAATCAAGAGAAGCAAATTTCTCACACGGCTCGCGATTGATAAATCGAACGTTCGCGAGCGGGCGATCGCGCGGCTTAACTCACTCGGGGTTTTGTAACGTGTAAAACCACCGCGTGTATGTTAGCGCGATTTCCGCGTGCAGACACGCGTGAGCCGCGGCATGTCGAGGTGAATGACTAACGTTACTACTCGTGTTCAATATCCGCATTCGGTGGTTTATTGTCCCTCTCCTTCTTCATCCGCCCTGTGCTATTCTGTTCCATGCAATCACGTTCGAATACCGCACGCATGCCTGACACTCACCCCTTTATAACCGCTGTTGTCGCGCAGACGTTTAAACCGCGGTTTTATTTTTCCAACTTGCGATTTAATTAATAATTACACACAATCTCGGATCGCAAAACTTTCCCAATTGTTTTTCGAAATGAATGAATATTTTAGATATAAAAAAATAAAGTATCTTTATATCTTTTGTTTGTATACCGTATATTGTTTACACTGACGTAAGAATTAGAAAGACACAGTCGTAGGGATTTTGCGTGGCGAATTGCATTTAAAGATAGCAACATGATTGGCAAGTGATTCGGACGTGATTTCGCAACTATCGCGTGGCATTTTTCTCGCAAAAGATACACACGATCGGGGCCGAGATTTCCGATAAACGTGTTCGAATTACTCAACCACGCGCGTTTCCGTGGAACCACGCGAACTTCTGCTCGAGGCTATAAGTAGCGAACGTATAACTAATGATACTTGATCAGCTATCGAAATAGATAACGAAGTCAATTTGGAAAAGCGTAACGCGCCCCACGTAGATCGCCGCCGTGTTCAGCTCTCACTAACGTTGTCCATTAATCGCGCTCTCGTACAAAATAGGTGCATCTTCCGATATATTTAGTAACATCAAACGGCATGCCAGGACTTTACGTCCAACATACGGCATGTCAGGACTTTCTCGAGTCTGGTCGCTCGTTCGGGTCGTTAAAGCGCCGGAATGCGGCGGTGGCGGCGCGCGCGCGCGCGCGCGCGTGCGAATCTTTTATTACAATTCGCCCGTCTACGCAGGGCTTTGGAACCCCGCGCAATAACATTATCGTATATTATATTTATTGAAAGGGTAAAATAACCATACAACACGGTGAGGGAGGAAGAGGGCAAAGTGTGCGCGCACGCGCTTTCGTTTCTCGGTAAAAATAGCCGCGCGACGTAAACGTCTTGAAGAGATCTCGCGAAGCTCCTCCATCGCTCGCTGCTCCAATCCCGAGCTGCAATGCGCAGCTGCCGCACGACACGAAGATAATAGTGGAATGGAGATAATGATGGTCATTCCTCACTTTTACCGCCGAATATTTGGCCTAATAAACTGCAGTCGTCTAGTAGAAACGACGGGTTACGCTTCTCACAAATGTGCAATTAAGTCGATTAATTGCAAGTGCTTATGTAATTATGTGTAAATGTGTGCAGTACAGCGAAAATATCATGACTGTGTTCTGCACATACAATGTAGTTGGATAAATGTGAAACAAGTGTGATTTTGTAAAATTTATTTTAAAAATTATTTTTCTATATATATACACTATAGTTGATATCTAAAAACTATTATCTTACGATTTTAAAGAGAAGACGAGAGAGAAAGATCGAAGAAAGATTCTGTTTTATGTAGATTAAACTGCGAGTTGAGCAATATATAGATATACAGATACGTTCGAGTCGATCAATCTTCGAGAGGTAATATAGAATACGAGTTATCTGCCGCTACTCGAAGCCTTTTTTCCTCGGAAGTGGTCAGGAAGAGCCTAAGTGGTAGTTGCACCCTTTAGTGCCGTGCACTTTGCGTGGTTTACGAAGCGGCGTGCAAGGAGGTCGAGCCCGTAAAAATCTTGCTGTAGTAAAGGAAAAGGAGTGAGGCGTAGAGGATGGGAGAGAGAGCGTAACCTGTTAAGATTGTATAATGCAAGAGGGGGCGAGAACGGCTTCGTCGGGGAAAGGGGCGGGTGTACACGAGCCTTTAAACAAAGCCAAAAACACTTAAAGCGGCGAGCGCGTGAGAAAGGAGTGATAAAAACGCCGCTAAGAGTTCAATAAGTATCCTTCTTAGAGCCAATAACAACCACTCCTCCTTTTCTGTCGCCTTTAACCACCGTCCGCCCTTCCTCTGTTCTTCTTCCCTTCGCACCACCCCCATCTCTGCGCGTCCCCCCGCGAGGAAAATCGTTTGCTTCGAAGCCTTCGAGCCCGTTGTAATCCCGGAGCCGATAATCTCCGATCCCGTCCCTCCTCTTGTCGACGTCGTATCCTTGCTTTTCCTTGTTCATCCATCCCCTTGTCTCAGGGGGTAGGAGGAGGATGGGCGCGCGTTCTGTTCTCACCGACGGTGCCTTTTAACGGATAAGAATTTGCTCCGCGGACAATGTCTTTATTGAGAAGCCATCGCGCGCCATAGAGCACCGGAATGATTTTTATTATTCGTCGATTAAAGAGAGGTAATGGCAGTTTCAAACCCCCATCGTACGACGAGATGATTTAAGGACGATAATGAGGAGTAAATAATGCGATAGTGTCTCCTAAAGAGGGACAAGGACGAGGTGTCTTAGAAAGGGGTGAGCCTCGTGCGATACTCGGGAATACGCCCATGAATTATGGAGACTTTGGAAGTACGTTAAGTTTATGACAGGTCGATAATTATCAAACATGTGTTGCTGTATATATCACGCGCAGCCAGATTCTCATTATTCCGCCAGTAGTTGCGCGTGATGTTTACGGAGTCTGATTATTGATACTACGTGTGCAATCTATACAATAAAAATTTCTCTCTTATTTTTTTTCTTGAAAAGTATTTTAAGTTGAGATAGCTCGTATCAGCTGTCATTCTTCTTACACATTTTTGACTGATAACAATTATCACTTTTCACTTATCAATTAATCTATATACTTAAGTTTTAATGTCAATAAAGATTGAATTGTCTCTTGCGACAATTTTGAAGAATTACTTAATTTTTACGTTTAGCGATTTATTTTTCTTTTCATATTTAACGATTATATATATATATATGGGTCTTATTTTACGCATTTGCAAATATATTATCCGCCCGCGGTACGAAGTGGTGATAATTTGCGATTCCAACCGTCTTTCGTGTCCCGTGGCTCATTATCTCAATGCTTTGAAGCCGTTGGTGTCGTATACGAAGTCGTAGCTACGGCTACCACCGGCCCAATCCTCCGTCACGGCATGCTTGTAATTTCAACAAGACATTGTGAACGATCTACACTGTCCCCGTGGCACCCTGTCCGTCACCCCCAAAGACAGGCTTTGCGCATTTAAATCGTGCGCTCCAAGAAGCGTTCTCCTCGTCTCTCTCCGCAAATAAATCACTCTCGTCGGTGCGTCTGAATCACGGTCTCGTGCGAGCAGCGGGAGAACGTTACCAGAAAATCCGGAGATTTCTTTATATATTTTCGACGTGTTGGTTTCGTTAAGTCTACGTGTCACTCGCGTGTGATACTCGTATAAGAACGTTTGCCGTCAAATTTAAATTCAATACGAACAGATATCAAGAATTTTTCCGGTATATATTGTGGAAATACAAAAAGAGAAGTGGAATACTTCTTCCCGGATAGGATGTGGCTAGATATTATTAGAATCGTCGCGGCCGCGTAACATCCTATAAACATGGCAATAATAAAAATTCGCGCAATGGATAAAAGCGCCGCGATAAGAGAGCACATACGTTCTCGTCGGCGATTCATCGTTTCCGTTTCCTGTCGCGTAACCACGAACGGTGGTATCGAAACGATGAGTATCGATGTAGCACGAGTACGTTAATTTGACGCTGCGATAATAGACGAATTCTCGATTAATTTTCAACGCTTTATGTTCGCTCTGCTCGAACGACACAATAACGACGACTTGTTGTTGTTGTATATAGACGCATATATTCGCTGTAATTCTTCGAAAAACTTTGAACTCTCTTGTATAATTATCACAGATACGTACAAAGTACTTGAAATGTCTCATCTGGATTTATCTCCGAATGCGAACAACGTCTGAACAATAAATTACAGTGGCGGAAATGTTCTCAATGTTTAGTCTTCGAGTTCCATCAACATTGGTGTTTCCTCCTCGCTTCTGTTGCTGGAGGAATTGGATATAGTGGCAATGATAACATACGCGCTACCGAGGTGGCAATGAGAGAGCCTTCGGGTCTTTGTGTAAGCTTGTGTCGCAGCGGCGACAAATTGAATTCGTCACGGCTGCGGCTCTAAATCCTCGCTATTTTGTTGCTGCACTTATCTTCGGCATTTTGTCGTGCCACCGGTCGTGGCAGCTCTACTTCCAGCAGCTGCTTGATCTTAATTAAACGCCAGAATCTGGGCAGCTGTAAAACTTGTAATAGATATTCATTTGTCCTTCGCGTGTCGCAAATCTTTTGTCATAATTACAACCAAGTTATCATAGGCATATTTTACCGATGAATAAAGAGAATCGCTATTGTGTTATTTATCAAGTTAAGATACAAAGTTTACGATTTACTAGAGGAGGAAAACGTTGTTGAAAGTTTATGCGATGTGCGATAAGAACTATCTACAGTTGTCGTACACACACAAAACGATAATTTTAAATAGTCGAAGATATGATTATTACACGATTGCATGACATAATTTAATTTGCATTTTCATTGCAATTGGAAATTTATTAATTATTCCCTCTATTATCGATTCTCGAATTTCACCGATTACCTCATGCGAACGCGATATATACGATGATGATTGACAGTGATTGCTGCCAAAAAGTACGGTTGGCACGCTCAGCCATTTGTTCGACGTAGCATGACAAATAATGAATTTTCATTATCTGCGCAATTATATCGGAAAGTATAATGATTGTTCGGATATCAATCAGTTTGTTAACAATAGCGATAATAACAATAAACAACAACGCGAGATACGAATCATTTTATTATATTTTACGGGAGAAATTGTGTATCGCAAATGAGTTCCTAACGACTTCGGCGAAGTTCAGAATTACTTCATTTCTGATCGTCTTCTTTCGACTCGCATGAGACTCGCTTAAGGAGCGACAAAGGGGAAAGAGTGAGAAGAAGAGGAGTAGATCTTCTGGCAGCGTGGCGAGATGAAAGAGACACCGTGCCACCCGTGCCAAGGCAAATACGCTCGGCGAGTGTTTCAAAACACGTCAGCTAATGTACCGAAGGCAGCAGATCGAAAAATAACCGAGAACATTATCCATGCTTCTTCTTCTCATCCTGAGAGTGTAGTCCTGTGAAGTGAGATTATCACCGTAACAACTGAACGTCTCGCGCAAAAGATGCAGCAGGATGCCTTGCTTTCCTGTTGATCTTTCGCAATGTTTTGCATCGGAATAACTACCTATTGAGATCAGAGATGGAACATATTTTGCTTGTACACAACTAAATTAATAAGAATGTTTTTTAAAACATTTTACAGACGTATAAATTAAAGAAAGACTTTTAAAAAAATAATAGATGTATTGCGATTTGGAAAATCTCGATAGAGAAAATATATCGAAGATAAGCGCAGCAGCGAACCAATCTGATTTGCACTTTGCAATCAGCAATAATCACGTAGTGATGTGACTCGACCAATGAGATATCGGTAACGGCTGCCATACTGGTAACGTCAATGATAGGCTCGCAAGTATGTAACGATATTACCATATTTGCTTTGATAGGAAGATTTGCTGATAATTAGTGCGATAAGAAGCAATCGACTGCGCAATTACACGGCGATACCTAACAAGCGCGACAAACAATCGGGTCGCGGCTCGGACGAAACGAAAAATTTTATCATGTCTCTCTGGCACGCGGCGATTGCGTATCAGTATGTACACGTTTTGTACGTATAATAGATATATGATACAATTGCGTATACTTATCCTCCAAGTATCCGCGGCGCCAGATGCCATAAAACAGATTAACGTTGAACTGACAGATCTATCGGGTGGGTGGAGAAACTGAAGCTCTCGCGATTACGCGAGCATTTCTGAGAAAAATCCCAATTATGACTCATAAGACAGGTGTAAAATGATCATTACGTAGTAAAAGACGTAATATAAAATATAGCAATTTTTTTGCGAACGTTAACATATGCGCGCACGTCTCATCAGGAATTCGCCTTACGGCATTCGCGAAAAGGATTCGCGGTTGCGTTTTGAGGCTTTTGAAAGAGTTTTGAGTCGAGGTATTCGTCTGACCGAAGGGACATGGGTAAGGGTTAGTGATGCCGGTCTGGCAAAAACCTGGGAATATTTGCACTCAAGCGAAAATGACGTGGGTTAGAAGTGCAGCGAGTACTTATCGGACTCGCGGCTTCCTCCCAGTGATGGTCGGCCTGTGCGAAACGTCAGGGAAAGCCTATATCGCTAGATATTCATTTCGTAAGTTTCAAGTAGAACAAGATATAGAGAGAAACTCGCGATATGACTCTACCAACTCACACTTTTTGGAACACAATTTCATCGTTTCCTCCATTCTGCTATCGCGCTTTGTCTTTCTTTCGCATTGATATTTAAATATCATGCGCGTAATAACTTTTGAGTGATAACATCGTCTCGAAATATTTCCCAATAAAGTTTTGGTTTTTGAGTTATTCTTGACATTGTTTGATAACATTTAAAACCGCCATCAATTTGATGGCGCACCAAAATATTCTGTCGCATCAACGTCGCATCAAACGGCTTCGTGTTTATACAGTAAAGGAAAAAAGAGGGAGAGAAAAGACGACCAGGATGCTCCATCATTGTCGGCTGAAACATTAATTAGAAAATCTGAATAATTAGGAACTAACTTTTGCGCGACGTGTAAAACTCGCGTTCCTCCCTCTCATTCTCCCAAGCACGTATACACACATATACGAGGTGCGTGGTTGCGTCTGTTCTCTGTAGTCTGCTTTTCTCTTCACCTCAGTAACGAAAAAGGAAGGGAGGAGACGAGCGCGTTGCGGGATCTCGCCCTTCTGCACTTTTTACCCTTGGCTTTTTTTTTTTTTTTTTTTTTTCTATTGATCGACCTCATACTCTCTCCCACATCTAGATGCGTATCTGGTCACGGGGCTCGCTGATTGTATCGTAATTACAGTTTTAAATATACCTCATCGAGCACGCGAGCTTGCCAAGCCGGCGAACGGAGGGAGGGCGGTGGTCGGCGCGGTGGAATAAGGAGGTAGAGGTGAAAGGAGACAGTTAATGCCTATGCCCTTCGATTTAACGTCGACACGAGCGAGTCCAAAGGTGTATTGCAGGCGACACGCTCTCCGCGGGGGATGACTGGCGGTCGGCTGCGGGTTGATCGGTAGGGGTTGCAGCCTGTTCGGCCATCTCATCGGTAGGCAATCTTTTCTTATCGGGTCACAGGAGATTTATAGAAACGAACCGCGATGGCGTATTGTCATGACTTGGCCCCGTGCACGTGAAGTCGATCTGGAACTCGATACGTGTAAGTGTACGTCTTACATACACACACCAGTGACCGGGATTTACGTGTGTCGGTACGATAGAAAGTAGGTACCAGATGGAATTATTACTCACAACCGTGACTAAGCCGGGCTTGAAAATTACTGCTTGATCCGCAAAGACGATACACCGCGAAATATATATATATATATATATATATATATGATCGTTTGTGCCGTTGAATTATTACTGCGCGCGGCATACGTCGTTATAACCAATCGAACTTGATATATGAATCCAACTTTCTTTCTGTGAGCTGCTTTCTAGCAATTTTAAAGCTGTTCGAAAAAATTGGTACTGTGCAATTGTTTTGCACAACGTCTTTGTCAGAGTAATTGAATATCAAATAATAATTGAGTATTCGGTTATTCACATGTATCAAATGTATTCGAGTATATTGGATAGTAGAGTTATTATAAAAAGAAAAAAGATTCGAATCTAATATTTCATCGTGATATTTTTTTTTTTAATGAGAAAACAATAATTAAAAAATCAGCAAAGAAAAGTTGTACATTTCTAGTGAGAAAGAGAGGAAGACTATTCATATCTCAATAAATGCTAAAATATCGTTCCCCCATCGTCTTCTTTCGATCGATTTTATCCCATTGGTCAGCCGGCTATCACTCGTCTTCGAATCTCACCGGAGAAGATAATACCGAACGGACAAAGCTCTTGTTGGCGTTCTAAACGCGCGTTCGCGAAACGGAAGAGAGTACCGGCAGAAAAACGGCGGCGTCTCTCGAAATTAATTCTTTTTTTCTCCGAGAGATAAAAACCTAACGAAGCCGCGCGCACGAGCTTTATTACGTGAAAGCGAACGACGGAAGAGAGGTATGTATATACGGACGGAAGAGACGTAGGTGGAGGCTTTCCGAATGAGGAAGCGGGAGAGGAAAGCAGAAAAGAGCGGGAAAGAGATAGGGACACGCGCGGGGAGAGGGATTGATATAGGTGGTCCTGGTGGCGATGGCGATGGGATGAAGGGTGGACGCGGAGGGCCGGAGGAGCACCGAGGGGTGATCGGGGGCAGCGGAGGGGGCGGCCGAGACACAAATACGCTGAAAATTAGATTCATAACTTTTCTGCTGCGCTTTCGCGGCGGAACGACTAAAGGCTGCCCGGGCTAGTTAAAAATTCCGTGTGCCCGCGAATATCAGTCCCACCTCCTCCTCATCCTCTTGCTCTATCGCTCGCCTTCTCTTCACATACATGTATGAGTATCATGCATGTACATATCTATATAAAAAAATCCCACCTCCTCACACTGTACATGCGAGAGATGGTGGGTTACCCTCCTGCACCGACACCCTCCTTCTCGCTCTTCTCCTTCTCTTACCCTCTCTCCTCTCCTACGGTTCGCGCGCACGGTTATATCCTACCTATATCTTTCTCCACCTACAACCTACACGCCTCCATCGTCCAGACGGACGACGGGAATTATCTCCGTTTTTCCGCAAACGCGATTAACCAGAAACGTCGTTCAGCAAGCCCTCGGGGTCCTCTCAACCGGCAGGGATATCCTCCTCCTTCTCTTCTCGTCGTTCCATCTCACTCGCTCCTTCTTCTCGGCTTTCGACTCGACTCGACTCCGCCGATTGATAATTCACGATTAATCCTTCGCGAGAGCGGACTTTCCCCGCGCGCCGCCCCGAGGCTGCCTCGAGTTCACGGCGAATTTCGTGGCAGCCGATAATTTCGTTGTACTTGAAATCCGAGACGGACGAAAAAGGGATGCACGCGCTTCTTGCTGTGAATTCAAACTCTAATCGACGAGAGAATCCATGATCGAATAGGCTGAGACAGGCTTCCTATGATAACGAGCGCGGCGGTTTCTGCGGTTTGCGATTATCGATACCGCTAACTTCCGTGTAATTGATAGCCGAGCTCCAATTTCTTTGTTGGAAAAGTCGCGATGAAACATGACAATACAATCACGCGCGCACTTGCTACGTTTTGTATATGTGTAGAGCGCTTTATTAATTCACTTAAGAATATATTTGAAAATAAATTTGTTACGCTATCTGCTTTCAAGAGACGTACATATTTATACACACACACACATACAAACACAACGTACGTCCAAGTACGTAACTCTGAGAGTAAGCGCAGCGGCATTTTTCGCGATGATAAATTTATTAATTTCGAGCGACACTCGTCACGGCTCGATCCGTCAATGGTTACAATAATAAACGACGAAGTCGTCAAAAACCGACAGATTGTCGGTGTAGTATTCTTTTCACAATAGAATGTGCGGTATTATCTGCGGCACACATTCGGGAACGTTAAATGTCCACGTATGTGCGCGCGATCATATGTCGATTGGCAGAATGTCAAAGTCTCGTTAGCTGAGATGTTTGCGCGACGCTTAGAAATATAGAATCGAAAGTTTAATAATAACGAGATATTTCTTGGCGCTTAACTAGCGGTGTAGCATGCGCGCACACAAATATGCGCGCGAAATATTAATATAAATTGAACAAACTTGATCGCGAGACAAGAAACACTCGTAAATAATGCTTATTGATCTCGTTCGATATGTACGCAACCTGACTTTGCACTTAATTTCGAAAGTCTGTCGTGTCCCGGTAACATTTTCGTAATCCCGCCCGAATTATGTTTCGGCGAAACATCTCGACAGTCATTTCAGCCACTGTAAAATGCTTCTTGTTTATTTGTTCGCGTTCTGTTATTTATCCGAAAGAACGGTGTGTAAATTATTCATTGAAGCGCACTGATTTATAAAATTACGCATTCTCTCCGCCGAGAACGGAGAAAGATGAGCACGCATGACGGGACACTAGCATAAAAGCGAGATATCAGAAACTCTCGTACGCGCCGGAACCTCCGGATGACTCTTTTACCTACCCGTCCAAATTGCTCGGTCCTTCCGTGTCTTTCTTTATTCGAAAGGGAAATCCTCTGCAAATCCTCGGCGTTGTATTGAGCCCCGATGAGGACATAACTTATCAGTCGTCCGGGTTTTCCGTTATGGAGCCCTCTCTCGGGGCTCCACCTTCGCTTTTACGTCTCTCTCTCTCTCTCTCTCTCTCTCTCTCTCTCTCGGCACAAGTATATGATATTTAAAATTAATCCTTCCTTTGTGCTGCCTCGCTGCCTGCCCGCTCGCTCGCTCGGCTGTCTGTCTATCTGTCTTTTTATCGTACCGATATGGAGTCGTATAAATTTTACTCCATTATTCGTTCCGTTCGCGGTAGGATCAGGGAGGGGGGGGGTAGGGCAAGAGGTGCGGAGTTAAGAGTGATTGCGGGACGGCGGGGAAAAGAGAGAGGGAGTTAGCAGGAGCGATGGAGGAGTGAGAGAAGGGAGAGTGGTTTGATTCCGGAAGAAGGGGAGCGACGGTTCGTCTTTTTGTCTTTGCCGATGTACCGTGAGGCTTTCATTTCGAATCCTCAATCACCGCCGGTGATCAATCACAATTGAACTCGAGCGATGAGTACGTGCGGGATAAAAAAGACAAGAAAACTGCCCGAGCGCGAAAAGCCGCGAAGGGGTGAGGAAGAAAGGCGAAGAAGAAGGGGTGAGGAAGAAGATGCGATAAGAGCGTCGATGCCAATGAGACGCGTGTTGCCCAATTTTGAAACTTATACCCGTTATTAGAAATCTGAAATGTCACATGAGTGTTCGAACTCATAAGTAACATCGATTGTTAGAAGAAAAGAAGAGTGGGGAATGAAGAGAGTAGGAAGCAAAAGCGCTAGATAGCAGTAACTCACCGACAATACATTTTTTAATTTAACTAACCACCGAGAGTGCTCACATTCATTATGCATTAGTTTAATTGAAAGAAAGCTATTGCGGAAAATATTATCTCAACCAGAATTCGAGCTCTTTGCTTACCAGTCAGAGCACTTTGTCAATTCAACCATTGAGACACGTGATATCTCTCGCAATACTCAGATGACTATTGAAGATAACAACAAAGCAAAAATAAAAATTTAAAAGCATTTCCAAATTATTCGAGTACATAATTATAAATAATTCGATTTGTTCACACATTGTTGGAGCGTTTGCATAAGATAAACATTTCAAAAAAAATAATAACTAAAAGATAATATAATTACACTTAACAGAAATATAAAAATATACGCCCAAAATCGCGTAACAGATACGTAACGAGAAGGCGGAGGCGGCTCAGGTCGGTCCGTGAATGCCTTTTGATGCTACCCCACCCGCGATCCAAAGGATAATGCACAAACCAAAGGATAATTCCCGATACGGGGACGAAATCCGAGCGGAAGAGCGGGAGAAGGGGCGCGGGGTGGTCGGGGCAAAAAACTCTTATTTAAAAATGTATTTACCGTCTGGCTCGCAAGAATCGCCATCCGCCTGGAAAGTTCGCTTTTTACCCTTCTGCTTCGTTTCTATGTGTACGTACGTGTATGTACGGTGCGTGTGCGTATGTATACGAGTCCGCTTACCGCTTTATCCGCGGAGATGTAGAAAACGTGGAGGGACGCAGATACGGAGGCGACCAACTACCCATTCTGCGATCTACACGTGTGCCGCGGCCGTGTGTGCGTGTGCGTGCGCGTGTCCATACAGACGTTTCCCAGCGATTCCTTCGCCCGTCTGTCGCTTTTCCGTGCTTGAAACGTCAGACTGGCGAAAGCTTTTCAGATCGACATGGAGGTACGTAGATTCGAGACCGAAGCGACAGACAAAGGGAGGACTGATAACCCTCGATATAACTCGTAGCAATTGTGACGGCCGCGAGCATCGAGTACACGACCAAAGGTTGAATTATTTAAATGTAATAATAATCTTTTTCTCTCTTTTACATTTACGTAAGTGTTTAAGTAATAATTTTGTTTAATAATTTTAAATCATATTTTAAAATCGCACATTATTGATTAAATCTGAAATCAGATGTAAACTTAATAATTTTTGAATATATAATAACTAATTTATATTTTTAACAACAGTGGATAAGAAATTAAATTCGATCTTTTTACATATATTTTTATAAAATAAGTGTATTAAATAAATATCAATTCTATTCTTTTTTGATCTCCTAATACAAATTTTCGATAAAGCCAGAGGGCATCAAAGAATTCAGTTCATCAGTGTGAAAATAGATTGGGGCATGTTGGACATTAAACGGATAAATTGCATCAGAGGTGTGAGCCGCAGGATATACATAGCACCGCGCGCGATAACACGTGCAGATTACAGACGCGGTAGCGTCTATTGTCTTGAGTGTCGGTAGCTTAACTTTTATCGGGTGAACGCATATTCACGTGCACGTAACATACGTAAACGCGGCTCTGGAAGTATGGCGCAACCCCGGCAATCGTTTCGCCGGCGCTGCCGTTAGCCGATTCCGAACTTTGCCGCACGGCAGTCCGCGGGAAATGTATCTGGGATAGATGGATGAAATGTAACTATCAAAGTTGGCGATCGCAGCACGACGGCATTCCCCCGTCTGCAATCCGCGCGCACGCTGCAACTCCGCCACCCTCTCGATACTCACCCCCTTCGCGTTCATCCTCGACGCTTGCTCACAATTTATATTACGGGCGAGGTGCGCATATAATTAATTTAATTAAACGCTCGGCGCTGAAAATCGTCCTATTAGTTCGGCAACTTTTGACGGCTGTTACCTTTCTGTGTGTATGTGTGTGTATGTACATGTCTCCCTCTTTCGTTCCGGTGTTCGTCCTTTCTCTTTCGTTCTCTTACTCCACCTCCGATTCTCTTTCCCTCTGGTTTCTACCATTTATTCTCTCTACTACTATTCGCTCTCTTGGTCGCGCGCTTGTTATTCTCGCGCTTCCTGTCGTTACTTCGCGACGCAAACGTGAAAATTTTTTAATGCTGTAAGTGTAAATACAACGCTGCGCTTCTGTCTGTTTGTTTCTCGCCTTGCGAGAGTGCAAATTGGAGTCGCTTTTCCGCATCGTAATTTGTATCACTCGCGTTATTGTTAATTAAATTCGTTCTCCATGGCATCGCGACGAAGTATCACGTATTCAAGAACGTGATTACGATATGACATGTTGAATTACACATGCAAGACAATCTCGTTTAACTGTCCGTCTTATTTAAATATCATTGCATTTTGTTATCGCTGTCTTTCTCCTGGCACAATTGCCAACGATGCAAATGTATGTGTCATCTCACTTCTGTAGCGCACGATACGTTTAGATGCACGGCGAAATAAATTTGTCTTTACACTATTTTGAAAGCTTATTGTGTTTTTAGAAGAAGAGCGTACAAAGCGATGCATAAATAATTTTAAGAAAATTTATATAAATATATATATAATTTAATAATAAAAAAGTATCAAAACAAGGAGAAAAACGAGGAACATAGAATATCACAAAAATAAAATATTGATTTGTGTTACTAATTATATTTTATTCGGTTCTGTGTCAGAATGCGTGCTTTACCGCTTTATGTCGCGCGAGATTTCTTTTACATTGTTTCTCGTCGATTATTCGTCGGCTTCAAACGCGCGATTGCTTTGCGTCGCTCATATTTTGCGAAAATGTATGCGACGTGTCGCAATATTTCTCTGTCCTTTCCAAAAGTACTTACCGAAGCAAAACTTTCAGCTTGTTTGACAAATGTTAATACCGCGTATCCAAAGCTATCCAAATCTCTATGGCAAAGTCAATTACACTTGGCAGCCGAAGTCGGCGGTGGGCGTTAATGGGTTAATTCTGATGACAAGAAGTGACAACGCCAACGCGTGCGGAAATACAATCCTCAAAGAATCTATTAGCTACACCGGGAAGCGTTGAAGATATACGATAGACATATCTTTTTACATTACTTGAGTTGCAATAGCTCGAAGTAAAAAACTAAAACTGATAAGTGTATATAGAATATTATATAATAGTATATTATATAATAAGTATATAGAAAATATTATAATAAATAAAAAATACTTCAATAACTATAACGAGACCACTATTACTATTCAATTAAGAAACACTGCTGGTCAGCAATAAACAGGGATTGAAATTGATTTCAAGTCTCTTGCGTCGCTAGTATAAGAGACAGTTGTTCTATCGTTGACTAGCTTAATCTCCAAAAAGATAGCTGCCAGGATTCTTGGAAGTCGTCTGGACAAACGGACAGATTGCGGCTAGCCGAGAAAACCGCCTTCTGATCTCACCCCGTTATACCCTTTTCCGTTAGAATGCCGCTTTTCCTCCTAAACCATCATCCTTTTCTTCTCTCTCTCTCTTTCTCTTTCTCTCTCCCTTTATTCGCGTTTCCTTCGCTGACCTTGTCTTCCAAACTCGCCCTTTCTCTTTCCCGCGTACTAACCGGCTCGATTCGTTTCTCTTTCTCTGCACCCATGTTGTGCATCCGCGCTTTGTCATTTGCTTAGGGTCAATCTGTGTCGTTGGTCCTCCGGAAATCCCTTCGGGTCGCTGCCACCGTAGTGCCTTCTATCCAGGAGATCACTGATCGTAATTCGATCTGACCGTGGCACAGCACAAAGGTGGCCAATGATCGCCCATCCTAATGCTTATCGCATGCCGCCTCCGGGCTGCGTCAAATCGAGGCTTGCACGACGCTCTCCAACGCCTCTCATTAGGTATTCGCGTCCATGACTGCTCGAAGAACTTTCGTGATAATAAAGATTGACGAAGGTTTAGTCGATGACGAATGAAAAGCACGAGCATATCGAGAATACAAATTTGTCTCCGCACACATAAAATGTTATAAGTATATATATATATATTGTATATATATATGTGCTTTTTAAAATATTACTAATCTGTCGTCATGTTGAAGAAAATAGACATATTTGAAATGCAAAGTTATCTGAAACATGTCTGGATCTACATCTCGATTAAATCCCAACCATCGCGTACTTACATTTCAAACAAATTTGCATTTGATGCTTATGTGGACGTAAATGCATTTCAAATGTTTTATATTTGAACCGTAATTTGCACGAACTATAATCGCGACTAGCTGTTAATTTACATACATATATGAAGTCTATATACATACATTTCTCTCTCTCTCTCTTTCTCAATTTTTCTGACTTTTGTTTTGATTGCGAGTTATTTAATTTCCAATTTTTAAAATTATTTACGTAAGCAACTAAGATAGTATAACATCTAGCAAACAAATTCTAAAAAATTGAGCAAGAATTCATTGATATCGCATCAATGCGTCATTAAATTCAGAGAGATCAATAATGTTTTATTTATATATCAATCCACGTGCTCACTTAGATACATTTATCTTTATGCTTGTCATTAGCCGAATTCGGTAGAATAATCTTTATCAAGCGAGAGACTCTGAAGGAGATATGACAGAATTGTGTGTATATACGATGAACAGTGCGTAATAGTATGTATTTTTTGAATGAGAGCGATAAATGACCCATAATCTTTCCGGAATACAGTGGTGGCTGTTTTCGAAAACAATTTATTTACTCGACTATCTTCGACAAAGTTCATGTATCACATGACGCTTATATTCATACTTTTTTTGTTATTATTTTACCTACCTTTATATAATTATATGTAAATTTATATAATGAGAAAAGCATTCTTCTTTGTTTAAAAAAAGAAAGCTTATAAATATAAAAAACTAAGTTTAACATCTCAGAAAAAGAGAAAATTATGCATTTATAAAAAATGAGATTATAAATAATATCTATACTAGCATAAATAATGTAAATGGATATTACGTACTGGATATTAAGTATTGAATAACAAATATTGTCAGACACACTTCTTAACGGCGCAAAAATAAATTCGGCGCCATTGGATGTCGGCTTATTACGGGAAGCAGGGGTTATCGATCGAGGAATAAATAAGTTTGTACACATTTCGGCTAATCGCGCGTTAACGTTCGATCTCATAAAACAAGTTACTCTGTTCTTTGATTCCCGCATAAACTAAGAAAAGGGTTCAATAACGCTACAGTCTTTGTGCCGTGATCTTCGACTCGATCATTTGAAATTCTGCCGCGTACATGCGATGTTCTCGTACAGCAGTTACGGGAAAATCGTGTTTTCCCGAGGAAGAGGGACGCGCATACATACAAGTGCAAAGAATTGAGCATTTATTTTACATTATATAATAATGTATAAAAAAATCTTAACAATTGTGTTTTTTCCGACAACTGACAAGCGTGAAAAAAGTTCGTTTAAAATTTTATTTTGTGCTGTGACTACATAAAAGTTATAAAAGACAAGGTTGAAAACCTTTTATCTGCGAGTTAAACGTGTAATTTTTCGAAAACTGATCGCGCGCGACGAGACGACGATGAGCTTCTTCCCAAAGTGCCCAGAAATAATCCGCTTGGGCGCGTGGCAATACTGAGAGTGAGCCGAAACGATTTGAAATCCGGAGGCGTAAGATCTTGGTCGGCGGAGGATCGGGTAAGTTCTCGAATTTAATTACGGCAATTAGAGTCGAAAGGCTTTCTCCTTTCACCTCTCCGCCGTCCTGTTCGCGCACCTACCCGCGCTCTCTTCTGCTTACCACCCTTTCTCTCGATAGCCCTGGATCAATCGCATCGACCCTTCCAGCCATTCGCGGCAGACACCCGGCCTGTCGTTGATTGACAGAGGAAACTTTCAAATCACACTCTTTTGCCTACACCCTCTATGTTTGATCACCCCGGTTCGTATCGTTAGATTAATTTGATTTTCTTCGCAGTCGTCGGAAAAGAAGAGCCGTACGCGTTGAACTTGCTCAGACGTCCGCTGTGTTCGCGAGGGAGTCGGTCTCACGTGTGCGCCGTTATTAATGAAAGAAAGGATACCGATTATAAACTTATATATATCTCGCTCGATGATAACGAGTTAAGTTAAAATTAAGATCGCACACAAATTTAACTCGTTGAATAATACATTCGTTATTCAATTATTAAAATTGTTCGTTTTTCGACCATCCGGGCGATAATCAAGTACCTATTTCGCGGTACCGGTTATAACGATTATAATCATCTTATCGCACGCTATAGAGAAGAGATGTCGACTATCGATAATTAGACAGAAACTCCAACTGCCTTCGATTATCGCGAAGAAGACCGCGACTGTCGGGTTCTTAAACGAGCGTAATGAACTTTGTGAAAATTGACATTAGCAGCGGATTAAACGATGGTTTGGGAATAAATCGGAGTCGTCATACGTCAGATAGACGTCCGACTTAAAGGGCGACGTACGCGCATTGCACACACGTCACGTTACGTCTCGGGTGCACGTGCACGAAACTTACAAGTTGTTGCACGCGTAAAAGCGCACGTCTGAACGTGAGATGAGCCCGTGCTCGTGCGTCACGTAAGAATTTTTTACAGATAATCATAAGTATTACGTTGAAAATTAATTAATTTCCGCTCTCATTGCCACGCGACAATATTATGTGTCACAGTGCCGTTAATTTCTACTTAACAAAAGCTTTTAAATACCGGCGCTGATATTTAAAGAATTTTTTTGCAGACACGTGTTTCGACGCAGAAAACTACTTTGCGAAGTTATAAGAATGATCTTCTTTCTCCCAAAACTTTATGTTTCAAAACATGGTATATTAATGCGCAAAAGACAATAATGAGTATAAATTGATGACATTTCTGAATTTTTTCATGGCAATTTTGCACTGAATGTGTTCTCTCGTGCAACGTGTGACTTTCGTAATTTCGGTTGTCCATTTGCATCACGATCGACCGTTGAGAAGAGAGATTGTCAGTTCGAAGTTAGCAGATATGATACGCTCGGAACAATGAGAATAACAGATGACAATCGGAAATTTTAGTACGTAGATGGCTTCCGTGAAAATCGAAACTTTCGTCATAAATTTGCAACAAATGCATATCGGGTTATAGAGAGTTGATTATGCGGCATTATATATTATTTTCAATACTTTTGTAACTCATATTATTGTGTTGATATAAAAATTTCAATTTTGTATTATTAATATTATTATGTATGCGTTTAATATTTAGGTGCATGCGCGACATCTGCTCCGATGTTACATACTACAATGAAACTTTTGTATTACGCATGTAAAACGTGACCGAATTGGCCAAGTAGTAATGTGATACAACTATATCGATTAGCGGACGTATTAAAGTTTGCCCTGATAGACAGCCTATAAGCAAGCAGCCATTTGAAATAAACATAAGCGCTCATACGATCGCCACGTCATATATGCATCGCGAAAAATCTATAAAGCATCGTTACGACAACGTACTGACATGCTGGTGTCTTTGGTGATCGCTACCGCGTGTATAAACAGCACACGTAGATGTGGAACGACTCTGAATATATGCCTTTAACACACAGTTTCCCACTCGAATAATTTATTATATTTTTATTTGCATCAGAGACAACAGGTAAGTATGTAAAATAATTGCCCACACTGTCGATTAGTCGCGCATTGACGAGAGAGAGAGAGAGAAAGAGAGAGAGCGAGAGAGAGAGAGAGAACTCTTAATCTTGGTAAAGTCTCATCTCTGTGCCTAAGTGTCGCGCATGGATCTTTCGAAACCATCGTGCCGTGCTATCAATCATCGATTCAATCGCGAATTCGTGTGTTGCTGAAGAAATTCCCCGCGATGCTCGACGAAGCGAAACGAGGCAATTAGACGAAGGCACAAACGCCCGCGAGTAGTCGATTATTAACGATTGAATGATCCGTGCGATTTTCTGCTCCAAGAACGCGCATTCTGGTGCCTCGATAGCTTCGCCATTTAGCGTCTCTCCCTTCCGTGTAATTGTTCGCATAGATATTCAATTATCTCGCATACACAGATGTTATTAATTATGCATTAATTAATATTGCGCGTGTGTGTGATTTAAATTCTACGACGAGAGAAATACTTTTATAGATAAAAAGAGCCATATTAGAGCATTGGCGTCTTAAGATCTCTGTGGTTTATTCGACATGGCTTCACGCTCAGCTAAAACCAGCTAATGGCAATGTAATCAAAGTAAGACAGCGCACCAGTTGCCCCCTCTTTCAACGGAATCTCTAATCTCGTCACCAACGAAATTAATTCGTCTTCCTGTCCTAATGTATCCCCGCGCATATCGCTAGGCGAATTCTGGCGAGAGAGAGAAGGGAAGAAGCAGGGTTTCAAAACTAGTTAAGCAAATAGACATCGTTTGGAAAGAGAAAAGAGAGAGAGAGAGAGAGAGAGAGAGAGAGAATCAGAATAAGAAAGTAGAACGGAATATATTCACAGACGGAAAACTCGCGCGGATTACGGTTTTAGATCAGCTCCTTAACTTCCTTGTGAGGGACGATGGGCGAGGGTGCACCCTCGAAAAGAAAAAGAGAAAGAGAGAGATCCGATCGAAATTAAAATTAAAATTATCGTAGGGATGCCGGGGGTGTGCTGTCTCCTGCTCGACTCCGCCTCTTCTAATCGAGATTTTCACGGTCTCCGGTGTGCAGTTAGTTTTAAGTGGATGAGTGCTACCCGAGATGTATAT
The DNA here is from genome assembly GCA_014839585.1 of Pseudomyrmex concolor. Taxonomy (NCBI): domain Eukaryota; kingdom Metazoa; phylum Arthropoda; class Insecta; order Hymenoptera; family Formicidae; genus Pseudomyrmex; species Pseudomyrmex concolor. The sequence continues at coordinate 26,765 of QVOB01024623.1, forward strand.
CTCCTGTACTTCTGATTGGTCCTATCCAATTTAGTATCTCGGTTTGAGTAGTTATGAATCCACAGATCGACTACAATGTCGAATTGTTTGATTGTTTTTTTTTTTTTTTTTTTTTTTTTTGTAATTTATAATCATGCGCGAAGTAACTTGTAAAATATAACGTATGAAACATGTAATATTGTTTCTCTCTCATACAATTAAGATCACCGTTGATTTTTATGTGTAAAATTTTGACGGTCGTGTGCGAGATGCGCGTAAATGAGTTCTATCTCAATCGTTCAAGCCGGACGAATTAAGGCGACTAAAACATCGAAAAGAAGAAAGGCAAATTCGCCAATCGAGATACCTCGAAATGCCGTCGTAGAGGTTGTGAGCGGAAGTGGCGTAACGTCCCAGAAAATTAATCGTGTCCGATATTACGTCGAAGCCCGTTCGGCCCTCGGGCGAAAGGCGGTCAGAGAAGGAGGAGAGAAGCGCCGGAGAAACGGAGAATACTCGGCGCTATATCGCGCGGTGTCGCTCCCTGTAATTTTCGCGCGATTTTATGGGAATTTAAGAATAATTCAATTAGGGCTTGGGGATCACTTTCCGAGATATGCTAATTCCACGGTGAGACCCGCCACCCGTAGAACTGTACTAACTATGGTTGTTGCCAGTGGAGAACCGTGAGAGGAGCAGGGATGGATACGGCGCAGGGAAATTCGGCGCGTGTAAGAGAGCAGAGTAAAGAGAAAAAGAGAGGGAGAGAAAGAGGTGGTGCGAGAAATAGAGAGAGAAAGAAACGAACGGTCGTACCTATATCGTCCCCAATTTAAAAATCTAATCTCCAATGATCGCTCGGAGTGTCCGTGAGATAAAAAAATACGACCCAACGTCGACGAGGAGGGGAGCGACTCGGCGCAGTCGTCTCGAGCTATCGCATTTTCAATCCGGCCTGATTAAATTCATTAGTTTAATAGCGGGGAAGGTAGGTATCAATATCCAAGCGCGCGCGATTCGCCTGCCTCCCCACTTCCCGCGCTTCATCCTCTCTTTCCGCTTTCTATCTGACTCATTCTTTTCCGCTTCCTCTTTCGCGACTTCTTCTGATTCCTGGTCGGTCTCTCCTTCCACGGTCCTTAACCGCCGACTACCCCTTGGGGTTTGGCACCGCCGAGGGAGATCCCCGATGTCCCGGCCGAAGGCAAAAGAACCGCCTAATAAAATTGGCAAGAATCACTTATTTAACCCTCGGCCGATCGGGAAGTCGACGATTGAGAGGTCTGTTTCCGCGATTGTTTTCACTTCGTCGAGAGTCTCTTCGCGCTTTGGTCCTCCAAGCGAGCTTTCCCTGATTCGAGAGAATCTCTTTCCGTGACTCAAAGAGAGAGTGGCTAAGACGCTCGACAGGGAGAGAAAAGTAGTTGATAGAACCCAGGTAAACATTCGACGGCCGAGATTAAGCTGAGATATTCTAATGGCTCCAGCCAGTTGGTCCCGTGGGTATCGTCGCGGCATATCGGCCTCCGTAGATCTCCGCTGCCAACTAATGTTTCGCTCAGGAAAAGCGAAAGAAGCCAAAAAAAAAAAAAGCTATTCCCGATTGGCCAATAGAACACGAGCCTTAATCTATTCAAATTGGAAATGATTGCGCTGTCTCGCGAGTCGAGAATGAACGTCGATAAAAGAAAAACCACAACAGAAATTATTATTTTTTGTGGCTTTTTGCTGTCTTTTTAACTCGATTGATTTACTCAGATCTAATTAATCATAATAACAAGCAAAATATAAAAAAGAGACTAATAAAACAAAAAAACAAAAAAAAAAACAAAAGAAATTACGAAAAGCTAATAAATACCGAAAATTGTGCGCGATACTTGTTCAAGGAGTTACCAAAGTAGCTTGAAAATAATTATCGATTTGCCGGATGAATGACCGTGGGCTTGTTCGGCCGATCCGCGATCTTCTTGTTGCGCAGCTAAACCGTGGAAAGATAAAGGACGGCTATTAATGTCATTTGAGGAACGCGGGGAGAACGTTTTTTTGCACCGATTGCCGTATGGTTTTCTAGTTTCTTCGATGACGCGTTATACATGAAAGATACGAGAAACAAATGTGGCACAAGCATAGGCGCAGATGATACAAAACGGAGCTAAACCTCAAATTTCCGAGAATTTAGCCAAGTATAAAGTACAAGCTAATTTATTTGCAACATATTTCTACATATAACTAAAGCTGAATTAATGATCGCCGCATTAGTGCGACCTAATATCGCACGTGGGTCATGTATCTCGTTCGCTGACTTCGCAAAACATACTATGTCTCTGAGAATCTAAAAATATACATTCGTGCTACGTAGAAGAAATATTTCTACAGACATATTACTATTTTTAGACGTACAAAATCTCACTGTTTAATATTGTTTTATACAATTCTTAAGTGTAATCTATTAATCTTAATTGCAATATATTATTTATATTAAATGTACAATGTTTTTAATTAATAATGTATTTTGAATAAAGATATACGTGTGTACATACGCGATTCAGATTTCGCGTATAATATCCACGATAGTATGCCTGTATACTCATTACTTATCATTATTTTTAATAAATATTTGTATGAAATATTGATTTAATAGATAGAAATCCATGATGATAGAAATCCATAATGTCTCGTATGTACGATAGCGCAATCTTCGTCACATATTTACGATCAAAACGTCATTACATCGAGCGAGCCGCGGAGGACAAAGTTGGCGGCAATTATGCGAAAGTTTTCTCATCGACCAGCCACCCTCGTAAATAGAGAAAGGCGGAACCCTCGTTTTTTTCCCCGACCTATTCCGCATTTACGTACCTAACGAAACGGAACTCGAGGCTTTGGGGTTTTATGAGCCCTCCGAGCGATCGAGTCGAATTCTTCTCTTCCCGCCGCACAAATCTACAACTGTCTCGTTGCACCGGCCTAGTTTTCCGCGATTTCGTTGTCTGAGTTCTCATCCCCGTTCTCGTCCTGGCAAAAGGAGAAGCGAAGAGGAAAGAAACCGACGACTCTCCCCCTGCTACGTCACGACTTCGCGGCACGCGATTCAACTATCGCTCGTACTTTTCTTTTTTCCTTCTTCTTCTTCTTCTATTTTCTCTCTTTGTTGCGATCATCGCGCAGAGGCGCAGAGGGACGGTTTATTTCTGCACGATTCACGAAAGTCGGCGGGGGTGGCGAGGATGACGAAAACTGTCGTTCGCGAAGCAGTTCGCAATCTTAAATCATTGTTTAAGTGGCTGGTACCCATTATCTTCTTATAGTATGTTTGCGTTATTTTGTACAATGTCTTCTTTATGCCCGTTTCATGCTTGCCTGTTGTTCTCTATAAATCCGCCACGTGACAAGCGAGTATTTACAAACGCGAAAATAGATACGATAAAGGTATCGCCGGTATTACTGTAGCCGTGAAGGATAATAAAAAATTGCACAGTTTCTATTATTGCCGCGTTGTACACGACTTCGAAGGAATATTTCTGAGCACGCAAATATAACGAAAACTATTGTCTCACTTGCGAACTAATGCGCCGTATAAGAATTTAAAGATTATAAATGTTTTGTTGTTTCGCGTTTGTTTTTTCTCCGGCTTAAAAAGGACAGTTTTCTCCGTCCTATAAAGGACAGTGATTTCTAATTTAATCGGCAAAATGTAATGTTTTGCTGAGCACATTTGCCGCAGAAAGTTAATAATTTGTTTTTGTGCAATTGATTTTTTTTCATGACTATAAAAACACATTTTTGAATAACGAAAAATGATCTTTCTCGTGAACATAAGTGCGCGATGTTACGTGATGAAAATTACGAGCGAGAAACAATGACAAGCCGCCGACGTCTGCGAATACTTAAAACGATCGCAGATTTTCCATGGAAATTCGTCACATTCAGAGAAACGGAAAGAACAGAGAAAGGAAAAAGAACAGTGAACGTCAGGCAGAGCGGAATGAATAGCGCGTCGTGCTATCTCACCGTGGTCCACGTGAGGGTTCTTTTAATACGCAAGTCGAATGGCCAGTCGGGCCGCCAGGATATAGGTAATTCCATTTTGCCGATAGCTACGAGGCGGCGCACGACCGAAGAAAAAACGAGAATAGAACGCGCCAGAGAAAGCGAGGAAGAGAAGTAAGCTTGCTATTGTAACCGATCCTCGAAGCCACCCGCATGACGGTGGTCTAGCTGTAGCCAACCAGTGGCGAACGCACACGAAGCCTTAATAACTTATGGATTCGATATGCGCGTTATTGAACGCCCCGTTAGAATCCGGGCGTTATCGATAATACGCGCACGTGGACGACAACTACGCGCGACGTGTACAGGCCGTTTCATGCGGCTTGTGCGAGCGAGTTCATCGCGAGTGGGACGGCGCGTTACAAACTATAAGACCAGAATACGTAATCGTATTAGCGAACAGGTGTTTTATTTTCTCAGATCTCTGCCGCTCTGTAATTCGCAATGTTTCCTCTTCCTTAACTTATTGCGGAACACATACTTGAAAAATTAAAAAGTTATTTTACATTTATATAAACTTTGGTCGAACGAAAAAAAATATAAATTATCTAGTTGACGAATTATTGAGTTTGAATTGTTAATATAATTATAATCGTGACAAGAATAAAAAATTTGCATGCACACGTATAAAATTATAAAAACATATAAAAAAGCATTTTTTATAATTATATCATTTAATTGCGACTTTTTTTTCCGTCACGGTGACCTCTGCTCTCGTCCGATATCAACGAGAGCATTATGTCGGAAAGCTGTCTAACGCGCGTCGGCGTTATCGGTATCTTTCTCTGATAACTCCTCGATGCTAGTATTCTCTTTCTCTAGGTCTATCATGCTCGCTATACCACGATCAATCACTTGTGGCTCGCGTTAACGCGCTTTAAGCGCTTTGCCCGGGGACCGAGGTACGCGCTAAGTGTTCATTATTGAGGGACACTCGATAGCTGCCCGCTTGTCGATACGCTGCCAAGCATTTGCCAGTCTGCAGTCTTTATTTGATTTATCGCTCTAGTCAGTCAATATTCCACTATTTTTTTCTGACTGCAGGAAATAATTTGAAAAAACAGTTATTACCGCAAAATATTATCAACTTAAAGTCTTTGCGCACGACGAGATTCTTATTCTGTAATCTTCTTGTGCTCGTTCGTATATATATATTTACAGAAATAGCAAGCTTAAATTCTACGATTTCCGTATACATTGCCGTGAATGTAATTTAAGCGCTTCGCCCAAGCGCTCGAAGGGTTTATCACCGAGGGAAACGTCGCGATAGATGTTGCTTGTTATCGATTAACAGCGGTTCGACCAGCTGTAATCCTTCCGAGATACTTCCAGAATCCGCTAATGTCGATATTGGAAATCTCATTCAACCGCTCGCTTCCCTGAGGGATATTTGTGATAGGGAACTCTTACTCTGTTTACAACGTATTTGGCAAGATATCGACTATCTGTTCTCTAGTACTTTATCTAGCGCGTGATTAGTTATACAACTGTGAGTGGCATTTTTTTTTTACTTTTTTTTTTCAACACAACATAAGCAAATCAATGAGCTTTATTACGCGAAATTCCGTGATACGTGCGAGACAGCGCGCGTGCACGACGAAAATGTGAAATAGGAAAACTGAAAAAACGAACTATTTATTTACTTTCATCGTGTGTGAGAGAAGAGCACACCGTGTGTCTCGTTCCCGTCCGAGATTAACTCTTACGATCGTAAAATCGTATTTCTAGCCACGTGGATATGATTTCGTTTAGTTTTCCGTCATTTACGCTACCTACGTGGAGTGATATCGTACTCTGTCTATCTGTCTGTCTTTCTTTCTTTCTTTCTTTCACTCTTTTTCCTTCCCTTTTCCTCTTTCTCTCTCAAACTTCCTCTCTTTAGAGATCCTTGCTTCACATGCACGAACACGTGCTCACGTGTACACACGCAACGCGCAACCAACCAGGCGTTGTTTCTTCCTTCTTTTTTTTTTTATAGCTCTGAGCATTATAAATTCAAGCAATACACGCGTCTACGCTCACACGCGCGTTCGCCCGCAAGCGCAATTTCTCTGGTTCGCGCGTAGCAGGCTGATAAAAACGCGCGTGCGGGCGACGCCAGGGTTCTCTATTTATTATCAAATTTCTTTATGGGTTTACAAGCCTGTCAACGACGTGTTAGTGTAACAGGAGGCTCACTCACACGAGCCGGGTCCCATTAACCGACACCCGTCCAAGGTACATTCCCCTACCGTCGTTCACCAGCCGACTATCATTCACGGAGTAATAACCGAGTCTGTGCGTGTGCACGCGCGTTCGGATACGTTTCTAACACGTGTACGTGTGTCTATGCAGTCGCGTACACACACATACACACACACACAGGATTAGTTCGTAACGTTTACTGCCTCACCCTGGTGCGTTCACCTGCCCAGGGGGCATCTGAGATTTTTACGACGAACCGCGTCACTTGAGGGTTGCTCGCGATAAAACCCACCCGTTTGCGAGATTAACGTCTCTCTGTATATCGCAAAACTGTACCTGGAGAATACTGCTGATTTTTGCCCGCGTGTATAATCGATCATTTATTTATATCGCACGATCTGAGAGAATCATTTACTGTTATTTCACTCAATCATGAGAAAAAGCACAGACAGGATAAATAAACTTAAGAGATAAACTATGTCCGTGGACGATTCGATATTGCGTTATATAAATGTCAAGCGTAAATTTTCCCACTATTGATATAGTCTTGCATAAGCTCGCGCATCGTCATTGACTTATATATACATGTTCGCGTTTTCGTTATCGCGCGATCTTGGATCGCTCCCGGTTTGTTCGAGAACGTGCAAGTCTTCTACATAGCATGCATCTATCTTTTTCTTTATTCTTTTAACAATATTTTTGCAAGGCAAACAAGTGTGCGCGCGACGTACAGTTCGACGGCCCCGAAAAATCAACAGCATCGACTTCGACGACTGACAGTGACTGGACACACTCGTTTATAGGACGGACGGATGTCAATTATATTCTATAGTGCGTGCACGATCGGATTGTGGTTGATGAACTCGCGGAGTGATGAAGTACATACATATGTATTGCGTACAGGGTATTTTTTTATCTCAACAACCGGTATATACTTTGGTTTTTTTTATAAATAAGTTTTCTTTAGCGATGTAAACAATATATTTAACAATGTATTTTGTATGTAAGATTCAAATTGTGCAAGAACGTCGAAACAAATGCAGTAAATTCAGCAAATTAAAAAGAATGTGCTTACATATAGGCTGCACACGTTTTTATTTAGAATCTTAAATTTTTTTGCAAACATTACTCATTGTAATTATGAGATATTCATTTTGACGATTAAATTTCCCCGAGGCATTTAACACTAAGAACTGTTAGTTTTAAAGAGAACTGGATTTTCAAATTGTTAGAATACTTACGTAAGAGAGAAAGTATATATGAGCGCGCATAAACTTCTGATACAACCTGTACCGTATTTGATACGTACGAATGGGTGATTGATAAACCGATACACCCCATTCGAGTCGACGCATCGATATTTCGACCCTATGAAAATTTCATTAGTGGCATCATATAATGATATAAAGGCTCACGTGATAGGAGAAGCGTCATATAATGATATGAAGGTGATGTCTCCATAACGGGGAGGGAGGCGTGGAGTGATTTTGTAGGCTGAAACTCGTCGACACTCGTCGGGCTGTCGATTAACTTCGTTAATTATTCAACAATTAATAGAATGCCTACGAGCGGTCAAGCGTCGATATACCCGTTTTTGAGCGGATTTTAATAATCGACTACGACCGGATGTTCGATAGTCTTTATTTCTCAATCTTCTTTTATCGTTATCATTCATTATTGGAACATGAGATTACAATGACGCTTGGAGAACTATAAATATTTTCATCAATAAGTTACGCTTTACCATATGACGAATTTTATATAAGCAATATTCGCCGATTTTTACAATATACTGATTTTATACATAATGTTGGTTTTATGTAGTAAAAAAGATTAAACACACGTCTGATTTTATTTTGTTGCAGGTGAGTCGACGTGCAAATACGTTTCGAGTAGAGAATCCGAAGATTTGGCGGGTAAATGGTGTGAAAGTGGAAATTTATTCCAGGTTTGCGAATGCGAACAAAAACACTGTGCAAGGGCAAGTGTAAATTTTTAATAATATATTAATATATTACTATCTCTCATAAATATTTATTGTCTTGCTTGTGGAAACTTCGTATTCAAAGAATTTCTCAAAAGTGAGGAATGATCGAAGAAAAACAAAGAAGAGAGAGAACTGTGAATTGGATGCGAACTGGTATCGGCCGCATCGAAATGCGAGGTTCTTTCTTGTCGGTTGGAATGAGGTAGCGGCGTTTCTGCTGGGGGCGGCAGTAGAACGAGTTTGAGTGGTAATGCACTAATCAACCCCTTGGAAGGCGGATGTATTGGCGCTATACGAACGTAGCGCGGGGGCTTTGGTTATAATCGAAGGCTGCTTCGAAGAGGGATTCAAAGGCAGAGGGGTGGTGGACACGGACGAGTGCGAGGGAAGGGTGGCGGAAGGTGGGTGGGTGGTTCGAGGGTGGCAGGCACCAGTAGGTTGAGAAGCGGGAGAGGGTGGCTGCTGTAGGACGGCATCGCGATCGACGTCGTTGTAGCATACACGATGTAAATTTTGCCCGGGTGTGCGGGTGCACCCTACACGATAGGGTGGAATCAAATCGATAGCAGACTAAGATATACCTATCAGTCTAATTGTCAGTACAGAAAGACCGAGAGAGACAGCAGCCTCGTGGTATCGGAAGAACGGTTGGCGGGCAAGAAGGGGTGAGTGAAAGGCGAACGTAGCAGGAGGACGCGCGCGAGGAGCACGGGGGGAGGGGGAGGAAAGGGTGATACTAAGGGGTGGGATATGCCAGGCATATAGCTTAATCACCCTCCTACCGTTCTTCAACCTCCAGCCAACCCTCTCGAACGTTGGTACCTATACCAACCCTACCTCCTCTACGTCCTAGAGTAGCCGGCCTTCCGTCGTCCAATAATCAATAATTATACTCAAATAAAGAGAGAAGGGGATGGATGAATCGCCCGGCAAAGGGTTAGAACGGAGCGAGAGCTAGGTATCGGCGTAAGATACCAAGTGAGATGAGACTACAGGCGCCTAGTACCTCCTATACCGCATCCTCTCTCGTTTCCTTTCTCTCGCTCTCGGCCTTGTCTCTCGTCCTATCTCGTTCTCATTCTCTTACTCACCCCACCTTCTTCCTTCCACCACTACCATAGCGCGATCGCCACCACCGCTTCTGCCTCTCTGCCACCCACATTCTCATCCTCCTCCCCCTCCTTCTTCTCTTTCCGCGTGTAGCCTAGGTACAGGCAAAAGCTCCGATGCGGGTTTCTGACTTGCTTGGCTCTCATTCACTGAGTGATCAGGAACGTCGCCACCGCGATCGGTTCCGATGGAGGAGGGCTTTCGCGCAACGGCCGATTTAATCGTCCTCGATTGGCTTCTTGAGTTCCGATGTCGTTCTCACGGTGACGATATCGAGAATGTCTTTAATACCGCCTCTTATATGTATCTTCTGCGCAACATTCTTGAGTACTTAAAAAGACATTTTGCAGGAAACCGCAATCTCTTTTTTACTTAAAAATGCATTTAAATGAGAAATAACGAGATCTATAATTTTGTTCTTTTTTTTTAGTTTTTTTTTTTTTTTTTGAAAAAAAGGTTCAGAACTTTTACGAGAGAGATTTTATATTTTACGTGATTAAAGTAGCGTCATGCGTAAATTAAACGTAGCGACCAATTTGCTAGCCTCGCGTATATAACGGAAAATCATGGAAGGCATTAAGTAAGATGGGAGGAAGGCGAAGACGATAGTTTGACGATGGAAGCCGGACGGTTGATCGATGCAAAACCGGCTAAAAGTCGCGTGTCCCGCGTCTACCGCCTCTAATTAATCACCGCTCAACACGGCCAATACGCTCCAGTCCGAGGCGCGCGTTACCTTCTTCGATGCGCGAGCCTGGTAGAAATTAATTGCGATAATAATCTGAGATCGAGGCAGTGATCGACGGTGCCGCGTGCGGGCGATATGCCTTGTTCGCGACTCTTTTTGTTGTCAAACTTCTTTTTTCTTTGTTCGAGAAACGACAGGTCTTAAGGCACCGACTAATCGATGCCGCGTTTATGGACAATGAATACATAACAGGCAAGGAAAGGATAGACGTAAATTCCGTGATCTAGTTTGAGACGTTACGAGGCTAAACTTGATATAAATTCAAACATATAAAGCTCGACACATTTTGATAAAATATAATTGATCCGGCAAATATGTGTTGTTTGTGATATACTTTTTTGTCTTACAATCTTTTACTTAAGTTATTTAGAAGATTTTCTTCCGATTTTTTCGTAAAGATACATACGTTTATAAAAATGTAACGCTACAATTTTTTTGTATTTGATTATATACAATGCAACGTTTTCGTACGCATTGAAGTTGCGGTTTGGCATCCTAATTCAACGACGCAGCTGCTCCCTACGGGACGTGGTTCTGTTCACTTTCACCGTCAAACGAAAGTAAAGCTCGCACCCCCGAGAAAGGGGTAAACAACATGCAACACCCCAACAGCAAAGCAGCAGCAGCTACACAACAGCAGAAGTAGCGCGGATGTACTGGAGAGAGAAAGAGAGAGAGAGAGAGAAAGAGAGAGAGAGAGAGAGAGAGAGAGAGAGAGAGCGGGGAAATGCAACGGCGCTTGAAAGGAGGATAGGAGGTTGGACAAGAGGGTGAAATAGGGAGGACTGGGTGAGAGAGAGGGTAGATGGTGTCTGCTTTGCCACTTCGGAAACTCTTGTGAAGTAGCGGGAACTCCTGGGTTCGCATATACCGTAAGCAGGTCAGAAACTTCTTTCGACCCTTCGCCGTGTTCCTTCTCACGCTGTAGTCTCGGTTTGCCTCCCTCTCTTCCCGCTTCTCTTTCCCCGTCCCGCGAACTCCTCTTGCTTCTTCCGTAGCTTCCGTCTCTTTTTTCTTTCGCGCCGTCTCTCTTTCCCTCAGTTTCTGCAGTTCGTTGTCCGAGGTTAGGGATTACGCGCGTCTCTACACTTTCTACTTTCCTTCCTTTATCTTGTTATTCTTTGCTTTCCTTTCTCAACCACAATATCACCCCCGGCTGCGCCCTTATCAGAGAGCGTTCTACGACCTACTGCAGATTCTTTCAAGGTTTTAAGGACTTAATGAATTTCAAGACCGAGGATCTCTCCCGACGCTAACCTTGACCTAAAACGAGGTTTCGGAAACGAAACTTAGGAAAGTAATATTTTACTCGGAAATAAATTGAGTCTTGCAAAAGATTTACAATCGAGTTTTGTTTTTTTTATTTTTTTTATTTTTTTATTATTGATACAGATTGTTTGGTTTTATTGACTTTTTTTACAAAACCTTTCGAAACGAACCATGTAATATAGAAATTATGACATTAATTACGTTAATTATTATTTAAACGCCAATTTGACAGAATTAATGGAGTGAAATTAACGATGGTATAAAAAAATTCATTCACATACAATGCTGCCACGCATCCATCTACTTTTCGAAGTGTGTACGATGTGTAATTATGGGAAACTCGAGGGAAAAGACTCGCGAAGCGGCGATTTGCTGATACACGATCCTCGTTACTGAAAGAGCATTGAATATCGTTCCTCTCGCGCGGTATCAGTTTGTTGTTAAAACGTGTCTACGCAGGCGGATGAAAGGTTACACGGCGTCAGGTATTCAAAGTTAATTTAGCGATTATCGGCACTCCGAACCGCGAATAGGTAACATCGGTCTGAAAGAACTTTCCGTTTTAAAGCTGCAAACTCCCGCGATATGGATAAAGAGGATATCGTGTGGAGGCATAGACGGATTTATTGAGCAAACGTAGCGGGAATAAAAATGCATACGTTGTTAATTACAAAAACATTCGTTTTTCGTTAAAATAATAATTGATTGATATAGTTTTATAACTCATTGGTTTTTTTCATTTAGTTTTTGGTTATTTCTTTAATTTGAATTTAAACAAATAATTTTACTAATATAAATTTCAATATAAATTTTTTCAACATTTATTAAATTCAGAAATGTTAAATTGTGTGCATGTAAAGATATGAAATATATATTCTAATATGTTATTAACATAGTTGTTGTAGTTTTGCGAATTTAAATTAATAATAATAATAATAATAATATTTAAATTAATAATTTTAAAAGTAACATGATGATTTATCGATATTAGAAACTAAGAAAAATTATTTATTTATTTATATCTATTGTAAACAACATTTGAAACCTAGTTATTTGACTAGGAGGGAAATTATACACTCGTGCTAAAGTGTAATAGCTATAAGCGGGCCTTTCTGACACGTGATTCCCGAGGTTAAGCCGTGTCCGCAACACGTGCGACTGAGCCAGGCTTGACGTCCCGCTGAGATAAAAAATCCGCGCGTGTGGGCGGCCGACAGGACGATCGATCCTCCTTGTGTGTGTCCAGCTTAACGAGGGCACTTCAAAGCGAACTGGAGCGATATTAAAATTAGAGATTCGTCATTGCCGTCGAAGCCGGCTCTTTTTCTCCTCTTTTCCTCTTTCTCTCTTGCTGTCATCTCTTTCGTGTTTTCGTCTTCTTCCACCCTTCATCGAGCATAGGGAGACACACTCGGACGACGGTAATATTTCGAGTGAATACAAGAGCGAATACGAGTACAAGGGCAAGAGAGCGAAAGAGAGAGAAAGCAAGAGAGACGAGAAAACGTGAAACAGAAAAAGAGACGACAACACGAAGTTCGGAGTGACAGAGAGAAACTTTCTGCGATGGTGAGCTCAGTAGGGACTCTGTTGCTTGGTCAGAAGGGTGTTACGATAAGGGGTTGCGCTACCTCGGCGGAGGCGACCGGCAGATCAATGAAAAGGGTTCGCACGAGCGGGAGGAGGATTGATCGCCGATAGGGAAATTTCGTTAGTTTCCACCAGTCATAAAAGGTGATGGCGGTAGGCGCTGTTCCTGCTGCTATACCGCCGCGGAGAGGCCTAACTAACGTGGAGCCACCCTTCGAAATTCACCCTTCTGAGAGTGAGACGAGGGTGGTCGGTTGGGGCCGCAGAGGTGTGGGTGGAAGTGCCGGTAGGAAGAGGTGAATTTCCACCAGGAGGAGGAATGGGTTGCAGAGAACTGCTGCCAGGCTGTGTCGGGGCGGTCTGCGCGTTTGTGTTTGTGTTGGTAGAGGAACCGACGCGAGGCATGGAAGCACACGTCAGAGTATTAACGAAATTTTAACCAATCAATGAGAAGTTCATTAGCCTGTGCCGCTCGCGTTGCACCCCTTTCCTCGCGACTCGAGAACGGCCTCCATCTCCGGACTCGGTCGAAGCCAACCTATCCGCAACAACACCCCCTCGCGTCTCTTCTCGGGACCGCCACAGTCTTAGGGGAGATCGCGCGCTAGTGATAAAATTCAACATTCGGCGTGCGAGGCACCCCTTAGCACCCACCGCCACCCTATGCTGAGAACCTTGCTCTCGCCTTCCTCGTACTTTTCTGTTGCCGGTTCGTGCTCTCTCTTTATCCAGACTGGATTACGAAAGAATCTAGTTGCAGACGCGAAAACATTGGATAATCCTTAAAAAGGATGTAACAATGTTAAATCGACGCAAGCAAATTGATTATAAGAATTGCGATTTTCATCTTTGAATATTTTTATTTTACTTAGGATTGTATGTAAAACACACGCTATACATGAGTCTCTCATCTGTTAATTAAAAACCAAATTGTTTCAAACCTTCTCACATTTGTGCATCGAAATATTTTATCTAACTAAATCAAACACACTGTGAGTAATATGACATGTCATTAATGTTGTGCATGCAAACCGTAACTTGAACAATGTACAATTAGGCGCGTCCGATTTCTTAAAACAGATACATTAGTCAAAGGCCATAACCAACTGAGAGGGTTCCGTGTCGCTAGGGCCATCTTTTGCCCACGCATTTGTTGCAGTGTCATTTGTCTCCAATATCTCTCGGCGCCCCTGGGACAGCCGCGCCTTCGTGCAAACCGCCACGGACAATGCATGGAATAAGCCACAATAATAAAAAGAGTCAATGCGCGGTGTCGTAGTGTCGCGAAGGAAGGGTGACACCGGCGGCAATAATATTGTCACGATGATTGATACGGTCGGTCGGTCTAAAATTTTGTCGATATGCAGACGCACGCGACTATCTTACGAAATGGCGGTATTTAATGGCCAGATCGATTTCTTGGACTTTCAAACTTTGTCAGACATAAAAAGAAAATGGAAGTAGAATAAACTTAATTTATAATAGAAAAAAAAATTGAATTTTTCGACAAGTACGTGAGGTGTAATTTTTCCGTATCAGGACAAAAATAATCCATTGATATGCAATAAAAACTTATCGACGTTTTTTTATATCAACTGATTTGCATATTGTATGATGGACCGTCGCGAAATACGAATATGTCAATTACGATGAACTTTGCAATTCCTATTTCTACGAACGCGTGTAATAAGCAAAGGGCAATAATATTGACTGCAATAACACGCGATAGAGTAATCTCTTTGAACTTTTCTTAGTTTCGAATAATTCGCGAATAGATAAAAAAAATCCTTATGATCTTTGTCAGATTAAAAATAAAACAGTCATATGATCATTAACGTTATTTGATCAATTATATCGCGATTTATATCGCAAAATTTTATTTCTGTTTTACGACATAAGCAAACATCTTATTCGGATCTCAACATTGTAGTTGTGAATGTATGTGTCACCGGGAGAATTCAAATGTCCATTCCCCGAAACGCACTTTAAAACCGTCTAGATGCCGGCACAAGAATCGGTTCCCACGTACGCGATTTTTTTCTTCCGCCGTCATTTGTCTCTAATATCTCCCGGCGCCCCCGGGATAGCCGCGCCTCCGCCGTGCGAACCGCCGTAGACAATATATCGAATAAGCCACAATGACAAAAAGAGAGCCAGTACGCGGCGACCGACGCCGTGAAGGAAGGGTGGCGTGGCGGCGATTGTATTGGCCGCGACGGTGGCGGTGTCGGCAGTGTTGCCGAGTGGAAAGGGTCGGGGGAGGGAGACGCGCGCGGTGGAAATGAGGAAGACGAAGAGGATGGGCGACCGTGAGGGATGATAGCGAAAAAGAGAGAGAAAAGCAGAAAGGGGGCGAGAAAGTGAGATAGAGAAGGAGGGAAACCACGTACGAAAGGATGGCAGCGGCGAAGGAGCGTTAGGATGCGAGGGAGGAGGGAGAAGGAACGATAGGCGGAAAGAGTGGTCGACCGCGTAAGGGAGGAAGAGTTCAGAGCGAGAGAGAAGAGACGGGACCATATAAAACCGAGGCGCGCGGAGAAAAAGAGATTTGCATTGCTGGGTCCCGCGATGGGGTAAACCGGGGGCAGAGGAGAACTCGGGACGGCTCTCGTAATATATCGGGGAAGAGGGGTTTCTGCTGGAGAAGACCGAAGGGGTTGAGTAACGACACGTATCATATGTGGAACCATACACCGGCGGACACGTACGTTCGATATCGCGTGGTGTTTTTACGTCGAAGTTTCTCCCTTCGCTTCCACCAATTAGACCGCGCGAAGGAGCGTCTCTTTGCACGTGTTAAGCGAAACACCTTTGCTTCGCGTTAAGTTGAACAAATACGGCCGAAAAAGACCGTATTATTACTTTCGATTGCACATCTCAGATTAACGTCGCATGCAGTTCTACTATTTAAGTATTTGTTTATTAGTTTTTAATTATCAGTCATTTCTAGTTTGAAGTTTAAGGTAGTAACTATAATTCTTTATTTATCATCTTTATACTAAAACCTCACGTCACCAAACGATAAAAATAGAATTTTAATAAACTTTTCATCTCGATTTCTCTTTCTCTCTCTCTCTCTCTTTCTTTGATCATTGCATGAGATATAATCCGTGTATGAAACATTCTACAAACACCGCCATCGAATAGTTCCGCAAAATCGTCGAACGGATAATCGCCGTGATCCTATCTTTTCGCGAAACCGCCACAACGCGGCAAGCTTCGAGTCGCTCCTTCGATCGGAACGCGAGTTTCGGTATTTCCCGACAGCGTACTGCCTCGTTCTGGAATGGCGAAACTCGCAACTTTCTCATTAGCCAGCGCGACAATGCAGCCAGGGTTAGGGAAATGTGTGTGTGTGTGTGTGCGCGCACACACCACCTACACAGTCGCGCACCGCAATATATGTCGCTGGATAATAATGTGTGCTTCAGCCCGATCGGCGGTTGTCGTTGCTCACCCTCCACCGATTCCGACCTGATGGTGTGACGTTAAGCGCTCGCAACCTTCGTGCGCGCAGACACACACATCGTTCATACATATAGACATGCAAGATCGCCCACATATCCTACGAGGAGGAAGAGCCACCGCATAAATGTCAGGGACCAGAGGCTGAGCATTTCCTATCGAGCATTTCTGTCAATAAGCGCTGCCGCGTACAATGACGGCGATTCGAAAGCTGCTGATTATGAAATAAATGCCCGACTCGCGACCCTCGCAACAATCGCGTGCGTTTATGATCTCGCTGTCTCTCCCGCGCGAACAGAGGTGATTGTTCGCAACCCCCTCGCGCAAGCTTTCTCCGTTCGCGTCCAGACGGCGACGTTGACACTTTCGATACCCGTCGATGGATCGCATTATTTCAGACGGAATATACCGTCTAACAATCAGACGAAAAAGTTTTTGTTTAACTTGGAACTTAACATATATTGATATTATTTTACTATTTAGTGTCTTTTTTTTTATACATCGAATTATACTTACTTTTGAAATATATATGTATGTTTAAAATAGTTACATTATTTGTAATATATAACGACGGAAAAATAAATTACACGAGTATAGTATTTGCTGTAATCTTCAATCGTTTCTTTTGGCGAACGAGCAAAAGGAGAGGAGAGCGTGCGATTATTGCAAATTTCACTGGTCGGCGTTGTACGAGCACACACTCGAATGTCTTCCTCTTCAGTGTCTCTCTTGCCGTCTCTAGCTCGGCAAGTCCGTACCTGTTTCTCTCGTTTCAATATTTCTCTCTCGGCGAATGCTCCGACTAATATATGGCTTTTGCCGAGCCACCGCGAGTCGAGAGTGTGGGTGGGCGTATGTATTCATAAACGCGTAGTCCTCGTAATGCAAATCAGAGAAAGAGTCGGGAATAGAAAGAGGAACAGAGCAAAGAAGAGATGAGAAGGGATGAGGACATGAAAGGAAAAAGAGAGAGAGAGGGAGGGATGACGAACGCGGTTAATATTAATTCTTCGTGGCCGCCGTCCGGTCGATTGCGGATCGCAGCAGCGCAGGTGCCGAAGATAGCTAAATCCTTTGTAAACATCGAGGAATTATTAGGTCAGCTGTGGAAATAATTTATGCCCGTAACGATTTAATCGTTCCCTTCGCCGCGCGAGAACATGCGAGCGTGTTAGATCTATATATTTAATTCTCATTAGCCTTTTATGTTACACTGGCACACATCATGACACATTAATAGATATCGATACTTTACTGTGCAAAAGTGACACACAATATATTTTATTAATTTTTATCTATTCGAACGAATATTTATACACGATTAATTGAGCTTTATATTTAAGTAATGAATAAAAAAAGTAATAATTTTCAATATCCTTTTAATAATATATTAATATAATAAACGCAAACGAGAGAAAGAGAGAGAGAGAGAGAGAGAGAGAGAGAGAGAACTTTACATAATATATCATCCAGCTGCGGCAAGTTGCGATTGCGCGGTTATAAGAAAAAAAGAAAACTTTGCGCGCAGTCGCGCCTTACGGTAGTTTATTTACGTACAGTTCTGATAATACAAGAGTTTTTTAAACAATACCGCGCGCAGCTTGGGGTGAGCGCGAGGAGGAGATGTCGTTCCATTATAAAGGCAATATCGCATGGTCGAGTCTACCTGGTATTACTAGCTTTCATAATCTGATGTATATTACGCATAACCGCGTGTATCAGGGGTGTGAGAGTGAGGGAAGGCGTGGGTGTGGTGAGGGGTGGCAAGCCCGAGGATCGCGCGCGCCACCGTATGTACAGGACCGGTTTCGGCAAAGAGTGCCCTCCGCCAGTGCTCGCTCGTAATAAGCATAAATCCTCGGAGGCTTATCTAGCAGCACCCAGAAGAACGCTAAAATAAAATATCATACATTTTGCCTTCTACCCTTCGTACGAACCGTGGTACGTTACGACCAGCGACACCCCTCTTATCCGCCTCCCTTCGCCACCCCAACAGCCGCTTTCTCATCCCTCTGTGACTCTGCAGCGCCATGTGCAACTTCTATAAGGTAAACATCGTCTTCGGTTGCTTAACGAACATACTTCTTCGAGAATCAATGAGTTACACAGTTCTCACGCACAATTTCAAGCATTGTCTATGTACATATATGTTTGTACACAAAAATTGTTTTAAAATTAATTTCTTTATTTGATTGTAAGTTTTATTTTTATCAATTTTAATTACTATTTTTATCAATACTATTAATCATTACTATTTTAATTACTAACTAACTGTAATGTTTTTTATTTAATCTGAGATAAAATTTTTAAGAAATCTCATATTGAGTTCTTATTTTTTTATTTGACGTTCCTATTAAGATGTCTTCGTGCAAACGACGGCGAATCTCCCTCGACGATAAAATTGTCGTTGATCGTATCCCGTTACTTTTTTCCACCTACGGCAAAAAAGTCAGATATCACGTCGCGCGATAGGGATGTGTAGGTGAGCGCCCTTATTGTCAGATTTTTGCGAGGGTATGCGCGTCGATGCAACGCGAGATGTTGGCCAAAAGCACGTAGTCTGTGTAATGAGGCGAGATACATTCGGCCTCAACTCTCTCCCGTATCCTCTTCCTTCTGCCGCTTCTGTCTTCCTCTTTCTCTCTCCTTTCTCTTTCTCTTTCTCCATCTCCTGTGGGGTGGTATCGTACCAGCGGAGGATGGCTGGCGGAGAAGCTCGGCCAGAAACGCGAAGGGGTTCGAGGGAGAACGCTCGAGAGAGGGAAAGGGTTGAGCTCGAAGCCCGATCAGTCATTAGACAAGTGGGTATTCACATATATCGAGTTGTAAAATCGATAGGGGTGTCCGTTAGCCGTGTATCCTGTAAGGAAGGTATGGTGGGGATGAGATGCGAGCTGATAGAATGAGAGAGATGTGGGCGAAGACGAAGAGAGGACGAATGACCGAACGAGCGCTATCTCAATGTCGAACTGACGGAGACGGAAAACGGAAAGCCCCTTTCTCTATCCATACTTCCCCTTCGACCCCTTTTGTTGCTTCGCCACCCTCTTGCAGCCCCAAGCCGCTCATCCTCCTCCTGCTCCGTCTCCTCCACCTCCTGCCACCGCACGTATCCAGTCCTTGCATATTAATCCTGCCCATAATTCCCACTTCCCAGTTTGGGCAACCCTTCGCTTCGGTTGCTTCAGCTACCCACGTCGGCAGAGTAAAAGGGAAGGAGAATGAGCAGGAGAATGAAAATCGGCGAGATAGAACGAGAAAGAGAAAGGCAAGCCGCCTCCTATCGATTGGGCTTTCTTTCCGACCTCGGCTTTTAATTGGCATTCTCCTGTGGCAAGAAGAGGAGCGAACCTCCATGGGAGAGAGCTTCTCTACGGCCCAAAGGGGTGCTTTGCCGCTAAAGGGGTTGATACCGGTGATCTTTCCTTCCGAGATGTAAAAATGGAATCTTCCTATCGCGATGTAATGATATTGGTTCCTAACGATGTGGTCCGGTATGATCTACCAAGGTTTCAGTTCTTGTGATAGATCGAGCGGTACGACAAAGGATTCATTGGATGAAAGATTCATTGCATTTTATAGGTTGTTGCTCCTCATTCTTGAGTAAGATGTAATTATCAGAGCTTCTGTAAATATTTATAGATTTGAAAATAATATATTAGGTATTTTCTTAAAAAAAAAATATTAAAAAAAAAGAAAATAAGAATCAAAGCAGAATGTGCGAGTTATTGTATACAATTAATAAAATTTATATTTTAACTACTACAAAGATAATTTAAATTTATTACGCTATTTTCTGTTTATGTATATCTTTGTAAAAACAAGTTTAGATTTAAATAGTTTTACCTACTTTTAAAAGTGCATTTTTTGTTTCAGTTAAGGATATCAAATCCTTCAAATAACAATTTATATACTCTAGTTTGCACAGTTTAATATGCACCGGATATAACCAAATATAAATCGAATGAACAAATGAGTACTCTCTCTTTAATTTTTATTTATTCCTATCAGTGATATATCAATGTAATGGATATAGATCAAAGGGATATATCAAAGTATTCCAATGTACACGACAATTTATATTTGCTTTCCCGCCGCCCACGTGGAAACGATAATACGACAGAGGGAGGGAAGGGGGAAGTTAGAAAGGGAGTGCTATGAAACCACGAAAAGCGAGAACGTGAATTTCGACGGCCATGGCGATCTCGTACCGACGCATCATTGGTGGACAGGCTACGAAATTAATACGAAGCAAACGGCCATCTTGTCCCTGTACCGAATCTACGTCCGTATACGAAAAGGGGGTTCTAATGTGCCACGGTGTATGGATATCGAAGAGCCGCGTTACTCGAGTCACCGCGTTCGTGCATACATTCGCACGCGTAAGTACGCGCGCGCACATACACACGTGCGTATATATACGTAAGAGATGAGAAAGGCCGCGGTCGTGTGCGTGAAGATTGATTATACCACGGGAGAAAATGTGATCAATAGCTCAACAAACAAAGGCCTCCGACGCCTATATAATGCAAATAGCAAAAATCGCGGAGGATTAAGGGGGTAACGAAGGGAGAGTGTACGGGATCGAGGAAAGGGTGGTGGAAGGCGGACACAGGGTGGTCAAGAAACAATACGGACGCGTGCGGCTACTTCAAGTTTGCTTGACACCACCGCGCGCAGGCAGCCCTTGCGCGCACCCTCCGACTTCGCACCCTCCAGTTCTTCCCACCCGAGTCAGCTCCGAGCTCGCCGTTCTCGCTTTAATTTGCATACGACCGATCATGTCTTCCGACTCGCCTTCACATCCTCGTCGCCATACCTCACGACCATCGATCAAGCCCCGATTGTTTTTGCTTCAACTCACTCCCTTTTCGCCACACAGATTCAACGCCTTCGTACCGGGGGGTTGCTACACGTTGGTCACTACCCCACATGTACGTCTTCTATACGCGCATACCGACTTTGTGTGGCTCTTCTGCAGTCGAGAATCTCGCTAACGAGCAGTTCTCTTTCTACCGATAACATTGTTCCAACGTAGAAAATCTGCCAACATCCGCCACTCTTCGCCGTCATTCTTAAGAGTAATTATTTGCTCTTAGCAGCGTCTAGTCTTCGACTTTTGTCGCAATATCGCAGATAGATAACAACTGTCAAAAATTGCTTTTTATTTGTTCTATCTTTATACATTTATTTCTAAAGTGTTCATATACTTTTTGACAAAGAACTTTGATGTAAAAAAATATTACTCTTTTTCGACTAGAAACAAAATTACATTTAAAGCTCGATGCAAAAGTCGAAATTCAATACGGCGAACAATATGTGACCTCAATTAAAGTTCTGCGGTTTTTTACGGACTATCAAGATACATTAAATCTAACCAAAGCTCCACGGTGCTCTGCGCAGCTATTTCTGAATAATGTAAGATTATTAATACTATTGATATCAGAGTGAACCAACTGTGAGCTGAAGAGTCACATTAACCTTCTGTTATTATCATGACGACACGTCAGATTGCATACTGGATCGTAAAATGTCGCAGTGATATTGTACGAGATAATCCAGTACTAAATTTTGCTTATTCAGGAGTACCATAAAATCAATGTATTCTCATTCCTATCAGATAGACGCATTCGGATACTCGAGTTCTCGGATAATACTTAAGATTTCTACTAACGAGTATAGTTGCTCCACTCGGAATATATATATCGGCAACCACACTGACCGTTACTAATTGAATGCCGTAACTTTTGTTCGTACTTATATGTAAAACTCGCACATTATATCACAATAAGAGAAGAGAGTTTAAAGTAGGTCTTGCGCTTCTTGAAGTCTCGCTCGCTCTATAATTCGCTGATTAAAAAAACATACGATCGCACACATTTTGCAACGTCGATTTTGCACTTTATTTTCATCGTTAAATGGTCACGAAGAGAAATTGAAAGAAGTCGATAGATTTGCCCTTCGCAACACCAAACGCGAAAGGTGAGTGTCCGTCATGCAAAAAAAAACACACACACGCACATCGCCCAGTCGTCGCCGTATTTATCGTAAGTTCGTCGATCGACGTGGTGTTAATTCCACCTGTCCTTCGTTTCAGGTTTCCCTCATGGCGATAACCTACCCCATCGCCGCTAATGGCGGACATTATTGCGAGCGATCGCGGCAACTTCGGAAACTTATCCCTACATAAGCCACCCTCTCTGTCAGAAACCACCTCTTCTACCTCTGACAATATATCGAACGTCAATGCGTACTTATCTACACCCGCAGTTCTTGCCGGTATGTCGTTCGATGTATGTGAAGCTGTCGCAACACGCATCTGTGCTAGGTTGCATACATATAATATACGTACATGTACTTATACAGATAGAAATGAAACTTCTAGACGTAAGCGCGTATCGATTATGGGTGACACGGAGGACAATCGACAGGTAGCCGCCCCCGATAAATAAACTAACGAGTAAAAACGTGCAAGTTTACCGCGTGCGTCAAGGCTCTTCGATTTTACGTTACGATGAGTCACGGGGTTACAAAAGCGCCAGAGAGAAAGAGAGTGGAGAAAGAGAGAGAAATGTAGTTAATTTCATTAAATTGTAAGAACTTTCCAATCAATACTTCTCTTATACGTTATATACGCCGCTGAATACATTGAACGATAATAAATGGCATAGAATGAAAAGAGAATGTTTATTTGTAATCTTTAGATTAAAAAGGAACGAACACACAAACTCTATTTCGCAAGATGTAAACCACACGTGCATCGACATTCACGCGCTGCTGTCGGAGGTGCAAATTTTGCAAAATTGAAATCGTTGCTTCTCAATTAACCTCCGGAGCACGGAAAGAGAGACGACGCTTCGGCGAGAAAAAACAATTGATACGATCTCGCGTTCACGTTGCATCGGTGCACGCCACGGTGCGAACGCATTCGGCTTTAAAATCGTCCCACTCCATTCCTCTTTGATCGGTCTTCTCTCTTTCTTTCCTACGCCTGCACAATTTCTTCTCCCTCTCTCCCTCTCTCCCTCTTCCTCTCTCTCTCTCTCTCTCTCTCTCTCACTCATTCACTCACTCACTCTTACTCTCTTCGCCTACTCTTCCCTCTGTTCCGTATTCTCGCGCACATGCATCCACGTGAACCCCTGCGGAACACGTGGATAGGTTTTGAGTGCTCACGATTCATTGCAATTGATTGCGGTACAGTAGCGACACGACGATTGCCGTACGCTCTATTCGTCGCGATAATTTTTTGTCAGTGCTGTCACTCGATTCTTTCAACATCCCGGATTCGTTCTCGTTATGGAGATAGAAAAACAAGACGTTGTGGTCGCGCACTGTAATTATTACGTGCAGATCGATGATGCATTAATGAGAGACAGATGTACTTCGTACACCGTCGCTGCGAGCGATGTATAAACGTCATCAATTTTTTGTCATTATATGCTTTATACTTAATTTCTCACTACTGTAATTAAGGTTTTCTCTATAGTATGTTTATAAAATTCGTATGATACTAGACAATTTGAAATTTTTGCACTGTTATATTTAAAGCGATTTTTTTGCGAAATTATCATTTTTGCGAGTTATCATTTGTAGTAAGTGACAGCTGCGAACTACTATTTATTATCACAAATTAGACTTCAAGTGTTGAAGCGACGAGATTGGTCGGTGACATGTATCATAAATTATTATCGATACGATAATTGGATGACAATTCAACCGATGCGATCGATTCGATTGAGACTTTATACGTAATTTAATCCGCGGTAATTACATTCAGAGACTCGCCAAGATTTAAAGTTATCCTCTCCTAAGCGTCTGCTATTGATTTCCGTATATATTCCCGATAAAATTAATAAAGAGCTTCTGGTAAGCTCCTTACTAGGTTCGGTCTCAGATAAACGATGCCCGAAGTAAATCGGAGGAGGGAAAAGCTCGTAAATGTGATTCTATATTTGCGTCGATGATAATGTAGTTACGTTCCATCTCCATTTAATCGCTTCGAGTCGATTTCCTGATGAGCGATGCGAAAGTACTCGGCGATATTTCAGGAAGTAGCAATTCTTGTGATTTATCGTGCAATGTCTTCCTTAATGCGGGAAATTTTATCACCGGTATCGTTCAATAAACATAACAAACGCGAGATATCGCGAATGCGTTAGAGACTATTAACATTTAAGATTTTAAACTGATTTACACGTTATCGATTTGTAATTTGTGCGAATGCAATTCTATCTGATATTTTATAGAAACGATGTTGTTGTTTTGCAGATCAACCAGTTGGTTGAAGAGGTGTCTAGGCTACAGCAGAACCTTCAACGCCTTCAGGAACAAAGTGCGCAAGCAACGGTGCGGCTCGAGGAGGAACTCGAAGTGCGGAGGCAGCACATCAACAGACTGGAAAGTAAATTGGAGCGGCAGAGAGATTACGACGACCTAAAGCGCGAAATCAGTGTACTGAGATCGGTCGACCTCTCGCAGATACCAACCGGTGAGCCCGGAAAGAGTTTGGAACATCTTCTTATGGAACGCTTCAAGGCGCTCCAGCAAGCCGAGAACCTGAAATCCTCTAATACACCCGACGCACTCGGTAAGTGAACTAAGTATTTTTTTACATTATTTTAAGTCATTGTATATTGAAAATATATAAGACACTTAATTTTAGGATGTAGAAAAAATGGAGAAATATGTATAAAATATCAAATTACGAAATTGGTTGTATAATTTCAAGCGTTGTTCAACTTTAATTGAACGGTCAATTAATGGCGAGAAAAATTAATCATTTTTAATATGAGGCAATTAAAATTATATAAACTAATTGTGTTAGGAATATAGTAAAAAAAACAAGCCATGTGTTTTTTTATTTAGAAAAATATGTCCATGTGTTAAGAATTTATTGGAATTGTAAGACATAGAAGTTTGCAAAGTTTAAAAAAAGAAAAAAACAGAAACTAATGAGGTGTCAGTAGGCCGGTTACACCTCGACAATCTCGCTTCTGATCTTTGCGCTACCGCTCTGATCTTCGGTCCCGACTCTCTCTTCGAGGCTCCGTCGACGGGCTTTATCATCGAGTAACAATGAAAAGGACACGAGTCACGCAACGCGGACGCAAGAACGCTTCCATAGAATAAACGAGGGATGACTGAAGGAGCTTATCGGAAAAGAAAACAACAAAAATAACCCTGCTTGCCATTGTGTTCGCACTTTTCTCTGACTCTCTCTGACTCTTTCTCTTTCTCTCTTTCTCTTTCTTTATTTTTTTAAATTTTCCTCTGTGTCTTATATTTTTCTTTTATCTCTCTTTATCTCTTCTCTTTCTCTGTTCTTTCTGTCTTCATTACTCTTGTCTGCATCTTTCTCTCTCTCTCTCTCTCTCTCTCTCTCTCTCTCATACATACTTCATTTCTCCAAACCTTCGCTGCTTAGGCTGCACTTTTTTCGAGCCACTCTAATACGTATATTCGCGTGGAAAGTACTAACGCAACAGAACACACGTTAACCCTCCACCTTCCCTCTCCCAATAGGCCCGTTCTCTGTCCTTTACCGAATATTCCAAAAGTTCTTCCCTCTTGCCCGCGTAGAGGGCCCTCTAAAGCGCCCCTCCCTCTATCTGTACACTGGGAAACGCAAACTTCGTGCACGCAAATTTGTGGACGATATTCGCAATATTTGCCCGGGCCGAGCCATTGTTTCGAGGACAGAGTTTATTATGAATCGATCCAAGCTGACAGAGAGAGTACGCGATGAGAGAAGATGAGAAAGAGACACTCTGTATATGCTGAGAGCCAGAGAGATACTGCAACGTGTCACCCCTTCTGAATCAAACCGTCCGAATCTACCCTTTTACGTCGTCGTCACTCGCGGTCCTATACATATATATATATGTTTTCGATCTCTCCCCTCTCTACTTCCTTCAATAATAACGGAATAAGAGTACCGTTTCCACATGGAGATTCCAAGCAATTAAACATCCCGTACGTCAAGATTATGTGGTAATACAATCAAGTCCTTTTAGAATCCAGTTTGAATGTAGAGAAAGACATAAAACTTCTCGTACAATCATCTGCGACATTCCGTTTTCTAATGTTCGCGACAGCTGCGTCGCAAAACAAAAACCGTCTTATATTCGACGCGACAGTGGCGCAATTTTTTCTCCCAGACGCATCATCGCGACGAACGCGAAAATGGACGTCTCTTTACGTTCACAATTTCTTTCCGGACAATCGACAACGTCTCCACAGTCTTCCTCTCGTTGGCGTCCACGTCGTTTCTCGTTTGCACACTCAAGCGTGGATTAGGATCCGACGAAGCGTCGAAAAAGAGAGTCTCGGTCATCTGTGTCGTCTCGGAAGATTAAGAGAGCTGAAATTATCGCTCGAATTTTCGCACTTCAATAATGACAGCGAATTAATGATCAGAACGGGAAACAACATTACTGATCCTCATCGCGAGTCGAAGTTTAGAGTTTCATGTACGCGTGCTGACGGGTTCCCTTGTGTTTTTGGTGGTTGCAGGTGGATTATCGTCACCCCTGCAGCGCGCCTCGACCGCGTCACCCCACGGGGTTGGAGGTGTACCACCTACGTCCCATGTGTCCTCCCAACAACCACCGCCACCGCCTCCGACGGCAACCTCCCTCCCTCCGCGTTCCACTCCAACGCCTTCTTCGGCCTCTTCGACAACTTCAAACCTTCTCTTCCCGCCACCTCTTCAAAACGTCGAGACCTTTGGCTCATTCCTTGGTGAAGAAATCGTCGCCAATTGGAGGCGGACATTGGAAAGGTCTATCATGAATCAGCAGCAACAGCAACAACAGCAATCGCAGCAGCAGCAACAGCCACAGCCACAGTCATCTCAATTAAGCCAGTTAACTCAACAGCAACAGCAGTTGCAACAGACTCAACCGCACATGGGTCTGCATCCGCCATCAACGCCAAGTAGTTTAAATCACCTGCCATCGCCGGGTGCGGATCCGTCGTCCACTTCGAATACGCCTGCAAAGTCGAACACGCCTATAAGCACGGCTCCTCTGAGTAATTTAGACGCCATTGAGAAAGCTCCAACACCGGTATCGGGACATGAGACGCCAGCACCTCCAACACCATCCTCCACAACCGCCTTAACATCACCGCCGAGCTTCCAACCACCTACGTCGATAGTGGAAACCAATACTCCTTCGGCTTCCATCAACGGCGGCGGTCTCACACCCGGTGTTCCGAGCGCACCTCCTCCGAAAAGCCCGGCTGATCAGGAATCATGTCACAACAATAACAACAGCCACCATTTAGCGAACAATAACATCGGTGGTCTGAGCGTTCTCGACACGTTAAAAAGTCCATTTCGGTTTGACGATCGAACATATCCGTTCCGATTCGGTGACGAGTTCGGAGCCGCCGGTATGGCCGGTCGGCTGGGCGAATCTCTCATCCCGAAAGGTGATCCCATGGAGGCGAGACTGCAAGAGATGTTACGTCACAATATGGACAAGTACGCCTCGCAAAATCTCGATACTCTTCACATAGCTAGACGAGTGCGGGAGTTGCTATCGATACATAATATCGGACAGAGATTATTCGCCAAATATGTTCTCGGGCTGAGTCAGGGCACGGTCAGCGAGTTGCTTAGTAAACCCAAACCTTGGGACAAACTGACCGAAAAAGGCCGTGACAGCTATCGGAAGATGCACGGTTGGGCTTGCGACGATAACGCTGTAATGCTGCTCAAGTCCCTCATCCCCAAGAAAGGTGAGTACATCAGTTCCAGTCTCACTTTCTTCGTTTTTTCATTTGTATTTGTTGTTTATCTCAACCGCGTACAACTTCTCGACGCGCTTCTGCGTATATCCGACACGACGAAGGCTGGATCGTCTGACGTCTCCATGTCCACGAAGACGGACGAGACATCGTAATTACACACGTTGCTGCCACATTGCAGCGAATATACGTGACTATATCGTGATTAATTTCGCTTCCTTCCACGCCCCGTAAGCGCGATAAAGCGCATTTACGGTAAAGTTCAGCACGATCGTTTAAAGATGCACGATCGAAAGTTAGCCGTCTTAAGTGTGTAATTACGTTTAACATTCTTTATCTAATTATTCATGTTGGTGACATCAAGCGGCAACAGTTCTCACAAAACAAAACGATGCGAAGTATTTTCATGATTCTTGCCTTCGCCGTCGACGACGCTGTTGATTAACTTGACTCTCGAAAATTTTCCGCCTAGCACTGCCAATAATCCATCTCGCCGTATCACTAACTACCAGCTGTCAGCTAACCTATCAGCTGCGTCTAACGCGGGGTCCGGTGGTACTTTCGTTTCTTCTAACTGCACCGCAGGAAAAGAACGCTCATGTCAAAAATTGCATCCCTCTGTACAAACGCGAAGTGCGATCGCATTTAGGAATTAAAAAAAAAAAAAAAAAAAAAAAAATAAAAAATTTATTTATTTAAGTGTAAGGACCGATAATATAAGTCATCTCGCGCGGTAAAAAAGCCAATTGTGAAATAAATTATACATCTAATCTGTAGTGAAACGCAGAAGTAATTATATTATTTTAAGTAAATAAATTTATATTAGTTATTTACGAAGAAGAAATTCCGCAGATGTATGTAAAAATTGTGAGTTAAAAAAAATGCTCTATTACATCGTATCGTATTGTTACCGAAGCTCTATTGTGTTCGATATGTATCTGATACAAAAATGTATTAATGCATATACGCTATAATTCCAGGTTTGAACAGCTATAGTCTTAATTAAATTACGCAGCTCGTTGGCATACCTTGCTATCGATTGTATGCTGCGTTTGGCAGCCATATTGTTTAGACTAATAGCTTCTGGGAATAGGAAGCCCTGGATGAGTACTGGGTAGGGGTGAGATGTATAAAGGGCTCCGCGATGTATAGAGAGGGGAGAAGAAAGGAAGACAAGATCCAGTGGAGAATATAGAAATTCTGAAACGCGCGCGCGAACTAAGTCCGTGCTTATTCGCGGAAAGACAATTTACACTTTTCCGATTACAATGGAAAAATTAAATTGCATCCGTGTGTAATCCGAGTAACCGCTGGTTTATGTTGACACCATTGCGAATGTTTCATGTAAATAAAAGGATCTGTTTTCTTCGGTGATAATAAAATTAACTCTGATGTAATAAGTGTAACGCGCATCTCTGATGTAACGCGTAATAAATATTTCTTTACGCCTCTTAGTCAGAATGTGTTCTCGCGACGACGCGCGACAAAAACTCACAGTACGCAATAGCGTGCAGTCTCTTCCGCTTTTTTGTAAATATTAATATCAATCGCGCAGGATGTTGACTCAATGCCATCATTTTTCTCTTCACGTCCGGTGACGAAATAAAACATGTATAAAATTCAGTCGGAGCACGACATGCGTCCCGCATCAATGGTTTGTCGGTTTCCGTCGGATCTCTCTGGTAACAACAATCACGGGGCATTACAACGGATAGGACGGACTCTGCGCATGAGAGTGAGAGAGAGGAGGGGAAAAGGGCGCAACAGGAATGAAGGGTTAGGGCGTTCGTAGGGCGGAGGGAGGAAACCGGTGACAAAAACTTAGGGGATCGCAACGTTCCTCGATGTGTCAGCCGTAAAATTACAGGGAGAGCAATGTGTATCATCTCGCGTGTGAGCACGACAGTAGATCAGAATTGCAGAAATCGCCGCGCTAATGCGATCGCCGATATCGGTCAAGTAAACAATCGAGAAAGATAATAAGAAATAATAAGAAACTGTTATATGGAGTTACATGTACAAAAAGTTGAACTTGTTTATATTTTTGTACTTTAAAAATGAATTTTTTTACGCTGTATATTTTGAAAGTTTATTTTAGTTATAAATCGAGCTAAACACTGCATTTATGTATAGTGTATTCTTGTATTGTAGCCAACTAAAACATATATTCGCGTTACTGCATAAAATAGTTTATAACTGGTAAAATAACACAAATTGAGTTTTTTTTAATTCCGAAATAGTTTTGATCAGTTGGATATATGTATATTACTGCCGGTATTGAAAACATAGCACCATCATTAACATCCGGGAATCTTTTTAGCCGTTGAATTAATCATTCACCGTGGTCGTTTGTTCGTATGAGTCATGGCCGTGAGCTCTTTGTGATCATAACGAGAGTCCGCCAGGTTTCAATAGCATAAATATACTTGGAGTAATGTCCGAAACTTCTATAATCAGGCGTGATTTATGGGCAAAAATCGGTGGCTTTATAAAGCCTGAAAGGCACCGCCTAGCTTTGGTGAAGGTGTCGGTTAAGATAAGTTTGCGTCGAGCTAAATACCTGATCTAACGACTCATCCGCCGCGCTATGTAGACCGGCATAGACGGCGCAGCGTCAACCTGTCGCTGAAAGCTTTATTGTGATCTGTGAATTGACTTTGTGGTCAACTTATATATTTATCGTTCATCTATCTGAAAACTGTTGCTATTATAATGAGCTATTGATCTCGAGATAATTTTATTTTTACGGCGCTCTCTCGGGGCGTGCGAACGTCGTTGTGTACTTTCAATGAGTATTCACACAGACAGATTAAATAACACGCATAATTACTACACGCGATGAGCGGAGAAGTGTCATTTTTTTTGTTTTTATCAAAATTTACACGCCGCTATATTGTTGACAACGTTGTTTACGTGTAGTTCAAGAGATAATTTAGATCTGGTTAACGTCATCGCAGAGTTCTCGGATTCCAACGTGGCCTCTAAATCAAAGCAATATATTACACAGATATCCTTGTCAGTTGTTTAAGAAAGGTGCAAAAATCATGGAAGCTGCTAATCCCACGACAAACATATCTGGATCTTGGCCCACTATTCAGCGCGGCACGTCCAAGCGGTTTATTATTGCTCGTGGAGCGCTGCAACACAATTGATCTAAGCGCGCACCAAGAGCTACGCACAGCGAGATTACCGTAATAAACATAGTTGGTCTAGCTCCAAGTCAGTTTATTGCAGAATTTTGTTTCCTGCAGCGGTAAACGCGTGCGCGCGCGCGCCGGATTCTCGACGAAGACTTTTCGCGGCGCGACGACCGTCATCATGAACGAAAATCATGGTTGCCTGTGATTTGCAACTGCAGCGCGAAATGTTATGAGCCGTACTTACGGTCATATAACTACGATTTCCACGCGAGCGACGGGACATTTGTGATTTTACAACTGACATAATTATTGCATTTTACAAAGAAACACATGATTATAAGCGTGGTTTTTTATTGTGTACCGCCTATGATTAGCAGAATTTCGAAGCAATGCAAATATACATAGAAAGCAGCATTGAATTCAAAAAAGTGGAATCTCCGAACGATACACTCCGACTATAAAAGTGTCTCGTCTGAGTACATTGACCCGATCCGAAAGAGATAACACTATCAAAGTGCGACAGAGCGATTTCGAATGTCATCTTCACATTATTATTACATCGGCGCTTTATATACATACGCAAATAATTAAACAAAAATTTATGAAACAAAAATCAAAGGTCGTTGAAAAATCAATTGATTATCGATTTGTGTTCGTTCACTTGCAAATCTTCGCGTTGTAGTCTTCCGCGAGCAAGTTATTTGATGTCGACGGATGTTTACAAAATTTAGATAAAAATCAAAATTGAAATATTGCAGTATATAAAAAAAGTTTATCTCTTGTAAACTTTTAAGTTACGTATTAACGTCGTACAAATGTGTAAAACTACATCAAATTAAAAATTAACTTAATTTTCGATTAACTCGAGTAATATGTACCGAGAGAAAGGCTAAGCTTTCAGTTTAATTTACGAGAAAACTCGCGGTTCTTTGGCTTACGCACACTCGATTCTTCTTTAATTGCCCCTTCGTTGAGGAAGGAACCGATGCCTCGTGGCTACGACTGTCGCATATCTCAATTAAACAAGCTGTACGCAACGTGTCTCCACCCACAAAGATAACGAGGAAAATATTTCTTATACACAGGTGCGCGCACAGGTGCACACAGACGGCTGCAAAACGCACCGCTGTATTTCACGCGAATGAGTTTCGTTCATTAAGTCTCAACGCTTCGCCTTACGCTACGATTTTATCAGATTTTCTATCTTGTTTCCTTTCACATTTTGACGCCTCGATCTCGTCGCGAAATAGTATATTATACGCTTTCGAGGGTCTGAGAATTTTCTCAGTTTCAGTGAACGTGTGAGATCTATTACTCGCCGATAATATTTCAGATCTTTCTTTTCTGAAACAGATATATTTCAAATCAAACGTTTAGACAATATAGTAAAGAATCGACTTATAACGCGTAATGCATGGATTTCCACACGCCTGTGAATGTAATTTTTCACAAATCTCGCGTGCGATTACGAGTCGCAACGCGTAGCGCCTCGGAAGCGTCGCAACTCGCACTCGCTCCCGCAACAATCGGATGAATTTCTTAAGTCACCGTTACATGTGGACTCCCACGAAATCGTTCCAGATTTTGCAATCAAGCCTATTGTCGGCGTTTCTCTCCCTCATATCGCGCCGCGTGTGCGCGCCCGTGTGTGCGCGGGTCGCGTCGCATGCACGTGCATGCGCCGAGACAATTTTACGGCGCGAATATAATTGCCCGCTGGTACGGTTTCCTTTCCGGCGAAACACGCACGGAGAGTACGCGTACGCGAACATTTCCTTCTTTCGTCGTCGCACCCATTGTGCGTCGCGATTGTTCCCCCTTTCGTCGATTCCCCGTAACCGGTCTTTGATGCCGCGACGCGATCGGGACGGCACGGCGACGACCGTGACGTTTCGCCATCCGCGTATGTGAGACGAAGTGCCAAGCGAGCGGGCGCGCAATCGCTGAGAAAAGTATGGATTTTAGCGCGCAAAGCTCGTAACAATGCGCGACGTGCCGCGCGCGACCGTTGCGTAAGGCAACTGGGCCATTTTCCAAGCGACTTATCGCTGCCATCGGGATTTTTCAAACCGTGGGAAATTGACGTATGCGCGGGCGATCGAAATGGCGATGAGATAGAAATCTTTCTATTATCAGGAATACACAATGTATTCGTGTTATGTTTTCTTTCAAAGTAACGTGATTTTACATGTCTTTCCTGTCATAACGCAATATCCTTGAAAACGTGACGAAATGCGCTCCTAAATCTAATTTCGTTCCAAATCCGCGGACACCTTGCAACGAACGCGTGTGTGGTGCACTCGTCGCGAAACACACGCGGCAACGACCGCCGCTTAAAAAAAAAAAAAAAAGGTCGATTGAGCAAATCTGTGTGGAAAAATATGCTTCTTGTTAATTGAGAGAAACATTGTGAATTTGCAACGATATCGCTCATTGTGTCAAACGATGAGAAGGGGATACATACATGACGAGCAAATACAATTATTTACTTGTTCTCGCTCGTTGCACGCGTCTCGTATAAAGTATAGTTCGCGATCACATTAATCCGATAATATTTATTGCTTTGCTATTTATTCTAGATTTTCTACGAGAAAGTTTACTACGGGAGGAAGTAGGTAGGTTCTCGAACGTATAATCAAGCTCAACGCGTACGATTTCATACACGATGCGCGTAAAGTTTTCCCGCGTGATGTTGTCGAAGTATTCCGCGAAAAGAAAGATGTTAGTGATGCAAGTAACTCATCTTCCATCGCGTCGCGATTACGAATCAAGATATATTGTCGATAACTTTACGAGAGAATGGCTACTATATCGAAGTATTCGAATAGCGAATTGTGACTCTACTTTAAATTCGGTTCACTCGAATATTTAGAGTAGTGCGCGGATTTGAGTTTTCGAATACCCGATTGCCCGAATATCTTGAATATCTTAACGACAAATCCTGTGATTCCAGACTTCAAAATTAATTTTATTATTTTTTTAGTTATAAATGAACGGAATTTGCTACAAAATATCGACATTGCTTACGGTACATTATATGCACACAGTGCAGTAATATTCACAGCATACGATACAAGATAGGTAACGATACAAAATGCATTATTAGCCACCGGATCTGACGAGAATTGTTTTCCGATCATAGAAACAGTCAGAAGTAGACACCGCACGTTTATTTTTAAATGAAGAACATTTTTAGAGCTTGATGGATAAGATCTTTTCAAAGATTAAGTTCTTTTCTACGATCAAAATGCGCGCTCGACTCTTCGCTACACATCAAATCGCTCTTTTTCCCTCACCGATTCGCGTGCGACGCTCGCGCGAGCAATCAAAGACATGATCGATGGTTCGTTCGTCTGAATCTTGCAGCGCTGATTGGTCAATTAGACGGGAAACACGTAGGAAGACTACACTTCTGCCGACGTGCAAGGGGAAGACCGCAAGGGAGATGGTCCAGAAGAGGATATTTTAATTATCGTCGTTGAGTATACTTCGCCTTCGGATTCAGCACGCAGTTATCGATTGCGCACTATATTAATTGCTTACGAACGTGAAATCATCCCTCAAATATGACTCGCTGATATAGGAGACTTTTATTCGCGAGCAAACAATTGCGCTAAAAAATGAATGTATATAAGAGATTAACCTGAAATTTCGCAATAATGCGCACCGTGTTTATACTTGCGCGTACAATCTTGTTTGCGAATAATGTTGATTCTGGAAATATATAGCGAAACTTCATCGAAAGATATGCGAAATCAGTGACTTAGGACTTAGGTTGTTGCAAGCTACATCGAAATAACGCGTCGAGAATTATTTATGTTTGTCTGTTTTTTATTCTGTTGATGTTAAACATGATTTATGTTTTCTTGTTTGTATACTATTTCTAATAGTCTAAGACCCACACAGACTGAGTAAGAATACACCACAAGTTGTGCCTCACCCGTAGAGTATGTTTCAGGCAAGGAGCAGGGAATGCCAGCATTCGCACGTGGGCCACAGGATGGTGGTCCACCAGAAATGAATGACGAAAGGTTGGCACATATTCTCTCGGAGTCGGGCCATATACAAATGAGGAGTGAGCACGAGGTGTCGAACGACGCAGACAGCAAGAGTCCGAACAGAATCGGTTGTCCGAGTCCATTCAATAAAGATAGACTGGACAGCCAAAATAGGAGACTGAAGAAGTACGAGAACGATGACATTCCTCAAGAGAAGGTGGTGAGAATTTATCAGGAAGAACTAGCAAAACTGATGGGCAGAAGAGTAGAGGACCTTCGTCCACGAGAGTTTTCTAGGTAAGAATCGCTAATTGTGTAAAATCTGGACTTACGTGCTTGCCGAACGTTATCGTTTGCAATTGATGCAAATAATACGTATACGTCTTCACTGATGCACAGTGATGAACTGAAATGTATGATACATACGGCTGAATTAATGTACTGCATTTGTTCGGATATCGTGGCATGAAATGTCAAGTGCAAACTGCCGTTTCGTGATAAGAAAATTTTATTTGGGTGGCAGAGCTTTTCGTGTTACCTGAAATCGAGTAAAAATTTTAGATACACTTTCAAACGCGGTGTAGATTTGTATCTATCATAATTTAAAATGAATTTTTCACGTGTGTGTGTGTGACATGTATCTCTATAACTTTGAAGCTTGAAATTTGCTTGAAACACCCAGTGCACGATTGCGTTATCGCGATTGATTATTATTGAGGACAGCACGCGACCTCGATTGATCGTAGTGCGATCTTTCCGCATTTTTTCAGTGGTACTCAAAGTGGTCTTCAAGGTATCGAGCGTACCCAAGAAGACATTCGACTGGCCTTGGACGCTTACCACCGTGAGCTTCAAAAGCTGAACGCAGCACCAGGTCAGACACCCTCGATGACTGGATTGCCAGGATTGCCCGGATTGCCAGGTTTGCTGGCGCTTCAGCAACAAGCTCTTCAGCAACATCATTTGGCCGCGAATGGCGGCGGAGGCGGCAGTGTTCAGGATTTGAGTTTAGGCAAAGTGGATCCGCGCAACAAAATGATAAACGGCGTGTCGGAAGAGGAGAAAGAGAAAATGGAAGAAGCGATGAGGCACGCAGGAAGTGCTTTCTCTCTGGTGAGACCAAAGCAGGAATCGACAGGTCCGCAATCGACGCCCGGCGGTTCCAGCGCGAGTTCACCGCTTGGCAATTCTATACTCCCTCCTGCAATGACACCTAGCGAAGAATTCTCTAGCGCGGCGGCAGCCAGTCCTCTTCAAAGGATGGCATCCATCACAAACAGTTTGATAAGCCAACCGTCCACGCCAACTCACCACTCGGCTAATCAAAGACCGTTGAAAGCTGTGCTTCCTCCAATTACGCAGCAACAGTTCGATTTGTATAATAATCTTAACACCGAAGATATTGTCAAAAGGGTAAGTTTATTTTTTAAATCACCTATCTAATTACGTATAATTTATGCGATACTTCCTATCTAACATTTAATATTTGTAATGTGTGCGTGCAGGTGAAAGAACAACTGTCTCAGTATTCGATTTCACAGCGACTATTCGGCGAGTCAGTATTGGGTTTGTCTCAGGGATCGGTATCGGACCTTCTAGCGCGTCCTAAACCATGGCACATGCTTACTCAAAAAGGTCGCGAACCCTTCATTCGAATGAAGATGTTCCTCGAAGATGACAACGCAGTACACAAGCTGGTTGCCAGTCAATACAAAATCGCTCCGGAGAAGCTAATGAGGACCGGCGGCTACGGCGGCCTGCCTCGTAAGTTTAACTCAGGTCAATATAGATGTTTTGTTATTTTATTACCAAACGTAGTTCGGGAGCTCTGATGATCGTCGAGCACGACGTCACGATGATAATACGTTCCTTGTTACGATAAAAAGCAATTTCCGAGAACGAGCATGACATCTTCGCAAAAATAAAAATATAAACATTTTGCTTTACCATAAAATTAGTTGAGAATTGTATACATTCATTTAATTTGTATTAAAAATATAAATAAAACAAAACTTATATACACATTTTGACGTCCGTACGAGAGAGAGAGAGAGAGAGAGAGAGAGAGAGAGAGAGAGAGAGAGAGAGAGAGAGAGAGAGAACTATCGATTTTTAGTTATAGCTATTGAATTTTTTTGATCGAATGTCGCATTGTGTTACAGCGTGTGGAACGCCTATGAAACCTATGCCGCCGACAAAACTCGTCCAAGAGCAACTGCAGAATGCGGCGAAAGCGCAGGCTGCTGCTCAAGCGGCCGCGCAAGCGGCGGCACAACAGCATCAGCAGGAGAATCAGATGCAACTTGGCCCGCCTCAGCAAAGTCCTCAGCATCCACAGCATCCGCAACCGCCACCACCAATGATGTTGACCCCGCCCGGACCTCATCATCCTCATACTCAGCTCAGCATGGAACTTCAGAAGAAGCAACAACAACAGCAGCAACAAATGTCACTGCATTCGCCGCATCATCAGATGGCGCCGTCGCCTCTTCGAAGTCTTCATCCGCACATTTCACCGAGCGTGTACGAGATGGCTGCTCTCACACAAGATCTCGACACACAAACGATCACCACGAAAATCAAAGAAGCGTTACTGGCCAATAATATCGGCCAGAAAATCTTCGGTGAAGCGGTTCTTGGTCTTTCGCAGGGTTCTGTCAGTGAGCTTCTGAGCAAACCGAAGCCGTGGCATATGCTTAGCATAAAAGGCCGTGAACCTTTTATCAGGATGCAGCTTTGGCTGTCAGACGCGCACAACGTCGATAGACTGCAAGCATTGAAAAACGAGCGACGAGAGGCGAACAAAAGACGACGCAGCAGTGGCCCGGGTCATGACAACAGTTCTGACACTTCGAGTAATGACACCGCTGAGTTTTATCACGCAGCGTCACCCGGTCCGGGACCCACCACCGGTAAGAAGCAACGTGTTCTCTTCTCTGAAGAACAGAAAGAAGCTCTTAGACTCGCTTTTGCATTGGATCCGTATCCTAATGTAGCTACCATCGAATTCCTCGCTGGTGAACTCGCCCTATCCTCGAGAACAATAACGAACTGGTTTCACAATCATCGAATGAGACTGAAGCAGCAAACGCCACACGGTCAGCCGGAACCACAATCGCCACGAGAACCTGGCCAGCCTTTCGATCCTGTTCAATTCAGATTACTACTGAACCAAAGACTGTTAGAGATTCAAAAAGAGAGATTGGGATTAGGAAATGTACCTTTACCTTACTCTCCATATTTTAATCCCAATCTGGCGGCTCTAGTAGGTAATGCATTGAAAGAGCAATGCTCCGGCCTCGATCTCTCAATGAACGCTCTGAAGAGAGAACCAAATCAGGAGTTCGAAGACGAAGATGTCGAGGACGCGATGAGTAATCTAGGTAGTGAAGATTCGGAAGGTTCGGCCGGCAGTATAAAGAGAGAACCCGCGGAAACGCCGACGGCACCCGCGACGGTTAGGTCTAACAGAAGAAAACCTGCAGCACCGCAATGGGTGAATCCAGAATGGCAAGAACCAACAAGAACAGGCGACGAAGTCATTATCAATGGTGTTTGCGTGATGCAGACGGATGATTACGGTGTGAAGAGGGAAGCCGAAGAGACTATAAGAGTCGAACCGACACCCGTGCAGGACCGGTACGAAGAGGACGCTCAGAGCGACGTCTCTTCCGTGTCTGCCAACAATGGGGCCGATCGGGACAGTCCGCTTCCCAGTCCAAAGTCTGGTCAAAATAGCCCAGTGACGTCACTCAGACCGCCGTCGGCACAACAAACGCAACAATCCACGGAGGAGAGTCCGAAGGACGTGGTAAAGCAAGAACCGGAAGAAACGTGGGATTATTAGGACAGTCTGAAACGCGAAATTCCATGGAATTATCCGTGATCTCGGTGTTTCTTCTTCGTGCGAAGTCGAAAGCCAAGCAAGATTTCCGAGTGTCTCTGAAGTCATATTGTTGAGATATGCCAAAATGACGCTTTATAAAGACGTTCTGCGAGGATCATCGGTCTAGTTAAGTTTTAAACGAGGAAACCAGTTATAGGACTCGGGTCGTGCGAGTCCTGCCTACCACGAGGGCATTATCATAGAGAGGCAGACGCGAAGTACGGGTCTAGGATGTTTCTTGGAAAATGTCATCGAGAAAAAAAGAATCGGGAAGATGTCTTGGTCGAACGTTTTTAGAGAAACGATCAAAACTATGAACGGAGCTCAATCAAAAAAAGGACTTTACAATGTGACGTTTTCTACGCGGCAAGTGGTACGAGATCAGTGTCGGTGCGTGCGGATTTACGACGAAATATCGTATCATTTTAGAAGACTGTGAAGTACAACGGAGCCGGCTGTAGGAGGACGACGGGCTCTCGTTGCAATCCGCTCGAAATTCGAGAGAGAACCCCGGCCGCTTCCGCTTTTGGATGACATTTCCCCTCGAGTGATCGGAAATATCATTCCAGTGTAGGGAAGAGACGAACGAACTAAGATGATGCACAGAAAACACGGAGGTGGTCCGGGTTCGCTACAGTGCAATCTCCCAGTAACTAATTGTTAGATTGAATTATTATTAATTTTTAATGTGAAGAATTGCGCGCGACGAAAAAAAACGGCCGATTAATAATTAATTGCATAATTGTGATTCATGTTATTGTTTATACTCGCCTCCCTATCTCCCCGATATAGTGAATAAGCTGTTAATGTTATATATATATACTCCTCTCCAGTTACGTATGTACCTTTTATCTCGTTTAGTTAAGACTCGATATTTCCCTCTTCTTCTTCTCTTTTCCTACTTTTCTTGCTTATCCGTCTATTTATAAAAAAAAAAAAAAAACTGCGAGAAGAATGATCACTTACCGTTACCAATGTTATTATTATCACACTGCTATTATAATTTTCAAATTATAAATATTATTATTACTATATATATATATATATATTATATATATAATTATCATATTATTAAATATTCTCAGTTGTCAAAATACTGTCATGAATTTACTATTTTTACGTTGATATGTTGAACGGTAATGAGAAATGTAAAATACCAAAAAAGAAGTAAATTTATTCGTTTCACAATATGGTTATTTAAACTTCCTTTTTCTATTTGTTGGAAACTATTAGCTGCGCTAAAACAATTGGTGATGAACATATCTCTTGATGTGATTATTTAATATGATTTTGATTATTATATTATTATTAAATATATTATTATTTTTTGTATTATTAGGCTTATATATTACATTACTGCTATTATTATCATTATTATTATTATTATTGTCGTCTATTAACAATTATTATTTTATTACTATTATATTGTCGCGATAACAATGTGGCTTGTAAAGCCAATGTGATAGAGCTTATATTGCGATGATATGTAGAGAGAACGAAAGCGTGCGGGCGACAGACGAAACGGGACACGCTAACTGATCGAAGCGAGAGATTGTGCGAGCCCGAGACGTGCAATTTCTGGCATATGTAAATATCTGTACAGAGGAAAAGAAGGGAAGAAAAATTTCGGAATATAACGGACAACAAAGAATTACATTATACGTATACACATACAAAATAATACATAACACACACATGTATACACACAATCTTGTATATTTACTTACTTACTTACACCTAAGTATCTAAATAGCGTACGAAAAATATATCCACACAGACTAACAGCGATATACATCGAGCGATTGCATGCTGTATTTTCATTTGTCGCAGTCGGCATTGCGAACTTTTAAAAATAAACTCGTGATAAAATTAGCGACGCACGATAAGGTGAGAAAAGAAAGAAAGTTTTAAGCTCCCACTTTGTTTGTACTGACTACTCGCGATGCGTGAAAATGCAGTGTTCAGGCAAGTATAAGAGTGACGCAAAAGGAGAACATAATAATTATGAGAATTTGCCGTAAATTATTGATGCCTATATAGGAAAAAAAAAATGAAAAAATTGCGCAGAAGACACTTCGAGGCAATTCATTAAAAAAAAGAACGAAAGGACGAGCGAATGGAAGAAGAGAGTGCGTGTTATGTATGTTCGACTTAAGAGAGAGAAAGAGAGACAGTCCTCGAATTATTACGAATCAAACTAGTATATTTACCAGAATAAATTTTACTCTTCAATTAAATTCTAGTCCGCAGTTAAAAGTAAAACAAGGAAACACAAACGCGCGTGTGAATGGTATTTGCACGAGACGGAGAAAACGCAAGACGTGTTCGTGCGAGACGATCGCTTTAGAAGGGCATTGCTAAACGAGAAACCGGTGATTGATTGATTTTTTTTATTCCCCTCACTCCTGTTTTTTTAATTAAGTTTCTTTTGTAAGTCGTCATGGAACGGCGGAAGTTGACCGAATGTACATATTTATTACCTACACTCTCGTACGATTTATAACTCGTACTAAAAGCTTAAAAACGCTACTTCCGCCTGTCTGTTAGTGTGATCCGAGTCTCACCAAGTGATCTGACGAAAACTGTGAATAATCGTGACAAACAAGATCGTGTGACAAAAAAGTTTCGTCGATCGCTTCCCGTCGGTTTTTCTATCGATGAGGCTGCGACAGAAGAAGCTCCGGATGCGAACGAACCACTTGAAGCTGGGGAGAAAACCGAGAAGCGAACAAACGTGCGATCTCAAATCTTTGAATACCAAATTAAATTAGTTCGATCGAACATTAGTCTAATATTCAAC
Organism: Pseudomyrmex concolor; assembly: GCA_014839585.1. Classification (NCBI taxonomy): domain Eukaryota; kingdom Metazoa; phylum Arthropoda; class Insecta; order Hymenoptera; family Formicidae; genus Pseudomyrmex; species Pseudomyrmex concolor. The sequence continues at coordinate 68,725 of QVOB01024623.1, forward strand.
TCTTCCGATTTTCTAATAACTTCGGGATTATAACCGTACCAGAGGTGTATATCCAACGCGGCATCCGTGGATAATCGTCGATCCTCACCGACAGAAAGAGAGAGAGAAAGAGAGAGAGAAATCGAGAATGAACTCGCTCTTATGAGATCTGACAGAGATATGCATCCCGCAATGTGTGCACGTCGGTGAGACGATCGGGTTTTTAGCCGCGAACGCGGCGACCAACGTGTCCGATCACCTAAACGGAGATGAAGGTTTTTCTGATTTATTGTATACATGTATACGCAATTACGATTGTTTTTCCTGTTCTTCATTCGCGGTGAACAAAACGCATAGGGATTCTTTGTAGATACATGATAGCCAATAGCTTTAATTATTTAAACAGCTTTTATGTCGAGGACAAAGATCGACGACCGTCTAGGATGTACGGCGGACATGTAATATAAACGTAACGAGATACACAAATGCGTAATTGTGTGCGGATATATAATACGTGCGATTGCGTAAGCGTTATCGACAACGGAGAGAAGGAGGGAAATCATATCGTATAAACCTAATAATGAATATTTTACAACAAAGGATAATTGTAGATAGACATTCAAAAGCTGTTGAGGCCCCTGGGGAACGCGCGAAGGAGAAACGCGTGCACAGAAAAAAAAATGCATGTGTGCGCGGAAACATAACGATCAAAAGAAAAGAATAAACGAACCATGAAGGACACTGTCATTCAGTAGTGAAAATAATGTATTAAAACAAAAAAAAAAAAAAAAAAAAAAATTTGTATTTCATTTCGAACTGTATTATAGCTTAAAAAAAAAGAGTATCCTGTACATTGCATAAACACACGAGCACTATTGTTTTAAATTGTACGTTTATGATTATTATACGAAGATAAAAAAGAAATAAATAAGGTATACAAAAATACATTGAAGATATATGAGAGATTTATTGAACGAATTAGCTTAAGGATCTTTAATATCTCCTTTACACATGGAGCGGCGTTCTGAATGAATTATGGTGTACTTCCATATCTTCCATGAGAACTCTTTAAAAACTAGAGCGATTTATTGCTAAAAGATAACATTTATTATATACACAGACACACGCACACATACACACGTACACACATACACACGTACACACATGTACACATATGTACTGTTACAGAGACATTGAGAGTACGTGCTTATCGTTTTTGTTTCTTTTTGTTCTCATGACTCTTGTCTTATACTCTATCGTATTTCGAATTTCGGTGTTGTGTCTTGTTGGTCAATTTCATGCATGTTTAAACAACAGATACTTGCAATTTCTACTGGACAAACGGATATAAATATGTCAGTCAATGTTTTTATGTGAAAATATAACACCTTACTCTATGATAAAAGAAACGAAATAAGATCACAAAGAAGTAAAACAATATAGTTTTACGTATCTTTCCTTCCAAATCACACATTTCTTGTAAATTAACACTAAAACTATGGAACAAATAATAATTGCAAAAATATAATGGTTATGAAAACTATCTATAACGCAACAAGCACTCGATGTCTCACAAACATTTTTAATTATTATTATTATTATTATTATTATTATTATTATTATTATGAGATTATTCTTATTTTGGTTTTATACATAACTCTTGAATTTTCTCTCTCTCTCTCTCTTTCTTATTGGTTAAAAAACTTCATAGTAGTTTTAAATGCATACAAAAAAATAATGCAAATCAATCATGAGATAAGTACCGGATTATCTTCTCTCATTGTATATAATATAAAAAAAAATATATATACCGTACAATTATATTATTCATATCAATGTCTCCTTTCAAGAATTTCTAAATTAAAAAAACCTGTATTAAATATTACGGTGCTAATTATTATAATAAACCTTCATCTTTTCCCTCTTTCCGTATTGATATTATCTTCATTTGATTAACATTAATATTTTTTTCTATTCGAGATGCATATAAAAAATACACATGTATAAAAGATAAAAACCAAAATCTAGCTTTTCTATATATATTTAAAAATAACATGAATTATATATATTTACATTACTGTGGAAAAGTAATACTAAAAAGTTGTTAAGTAATACTAAAAGTTGTTTTATATAAAAAAAGTGAAACAAAAAAATAAAGCTAAATCTTAATGTAAAAGTATATACATATATATCACATGATATTCTTATATTTAACATATTTTGTAAAATAGTATAATAAAATATAAACGTTTCACATATGCGCGCGCGCGCGCGCCGCACATACACACACACACACACACAC
>QVOB01024656.1:0-24941 GCA_014839585.1 Pseudomyrmex concolor
TGCGGTGTGTTGTGACAGACAACAAAAAAAATATATCAAGATAAATAAATAATTTTTACAGTTTTTACCGCGTTTTAAATAATTTAAAACTGTTGCAAAATATGCTCGAGATAAAATAAGAAACGTGTATTCGAAATTGATATTAAAGTGACGGGAAAAAAATGTTGTAATCGATATAATTAATATAATATTGATATCGTACAACTTCTCTGCTGTACACGGGAGGCAACGGTATTCGTCGCGTAAGATTGGGTTCGCGACGACAGACGCGCACGAGGAGCGCGCGACTCGCGTTGAATAATTTCCTTCGGGCTCTGCGGGGATTTATTTTTTTCGTTTCGTGCGCGCATAAAACTCGACATTGTGTGCGCGCTCCAGAGAAAAAGCGTCCACTCGAAAAGCAGCCGTAACGAGTAGGTAACCCCATCCCGAAGCCTTAAAGAGGAAGGGTGGAGTAATCGTGTAACAAGAGGCCTCCCGTGCAAAGGGGGGGTTGAAGAGTCGCGAAACCGTGCAGAGGAGACATCGTCGTGGACGTCGTGATGGAGAACGCGTGGCGAGTGTGACGTGGCTGCATTGTAACACAAGAGTTTCCACCACTCTTTCTCTCCGCCACTCTCGTCACTCGCCACCACGCACTTCTCAAACTGCGCCGGGCTCGTGGTGGAACCAAATCACCTGCATTTCCTGATTTAAATATCGCTCTCGAGATCTCCCTCGCTCGAAAAGTAACTCGTGTCTCGACAATTTTGTCTCCGCGCGTGAATTGCACAAAAAAAAATAAATAAATAATTAGTTGATTCGATTTTATTTGATTCGACGTTAGGGGAGAAAATTCCGTAGCCAATCGTGCGAGAATATATTGACCGAGGGTCGTAATCGCTGTTTAATTTGTCCAGTAGCTTCGTAATGATGCGCTGTTTGTGAGGCTCCGACTCTCCCGCTCAGTCATTCCGCGAAGCAGCGGGGTCAAAAGCGGCAAGGGCGCTCGTTAAGAAAGGTTCCCTCGCCGACGACGACGACGTCGACGACGAGAGGGAGGAATTTGCGAACTGGATCTTTAACACACGAGACGCCGAAAGGGGACGCCGACCCCGGGTATCGCGGGGATCTCCCCCGCCGCTCTCAATCCTCATTTAGTTGCACAATGAGACAGGGACTTCGGGGGGGATGCCGAGGGGCGGCGCGCAGGAACAAAGAAAGCGGGGTTTCTCTTCCCGCAGGCTTCGGGAAACGTGGAAAAGCGCGAAGTACTGGCGTCCCGTCCCGGGGGAGTTGTTGCCGAAAGCGACCACCCTCCGCGTCACCGCCGATGTAGACGGGGCGAGAGGGCGGGAAGGGGGAGAAAAGAAGCCAGCTGCTTCATGGTTTTGACGTTTTGCGCAGCGTCGTTGCGTACGATTGCGAATCTGATTGGTTATTTATGGCGCGCCCGCCGCTAGAAATTACAATCCGACCCCTGCGTTTACCGGGACCGGCGATAAATCTTTTTGCCATAACCAGACGCGCGCTAGATCCTCTTACGCGCCCCGCTTGTTCCTCTCCCCCCTCTGATTCTAACGGGGCCCGCTTTTCACTCGATATGGAAATAGAGTCATAAAGGAGGCCGTAAAGGCCGTTTCATTCGCTTCGCAATTTATTCGCGGATCCCTTCTTTCCCTCCTTGTCCGAAAATTTATTTAGATTTAGTTAGAAACTTGAAACCACTGTACGTGCGCAATTTGTGCAATCGATACTTTCTCTCGTTGTTTGCAAACAAGATTACCGTTCTTTTCGTCGTAATTGCAAGCAAATATTCGCGAAGAGAATTTTAACAAGTAGTTTTTAATCCATAAAAAAAAAAAAAGCTACGACCAAAGAAACAAAAATCCACGTCGGTTTAATTTACGCAAATCTTCTTGCCGAGTCGAACGCAAATGTGATTTGCCAAAAACGTTGGCTGATACCGCGGTAGATACTCGTGGAGGAGTACCCCCCGAGTTCGGGGGTCGCAGAATTCCAAGAGCGAGAAGACAATCTGCGAGTTCCGCGCGCGTCTGTGTGCGCGTGTCGTCGTGTTTGCGGTGCTTGCGGAACAATGGCGAGAGAACGACGGTAGCGGAACGTTGGTACTGTTGTCTCATTTCGTGCGACGACGGTCGATGTGTCTGTCTAGCGTGCGAATAATGGACGAGGCCTAGGTTCCATACCACCCCTCCCTCCTTACGTCCGCGGAAAACAAAATTGCACACGGGCTTTGGAGGAAGATTGAAATTTGCCGTGCTAAACGCGTCGGAGTCGCAAAACGCAAACAAGTATATACAAGTATAACTCGTCGGCCCGCGTCACGTTCTCTTCATCTTCCCCCGCTTTGTGTTACGTGCGGGTTGGAAAACTATTTCGCACGCCGCAGACGCACAGATACATGTTGTATATTTCTCGCGTTTCTCTCCTCTCCGGATAAATACCGGAATTGTTATGCTAATCAAAAGTCTTCTCTCTCCTTCTCGACTATCGATCCATCCAATGCGTCCCGTACCGTTCTGCGAAACTCACGCGGATCCCATATAAAAACGAAGCGCGCCGGTTGAGAGCGTCCGGTCCTCGTGCACTTGGATGTTATAAAACAGCGTCGTACGACGACCGTGGGAGTCGTAGCGAGAAAGAGAGAGAGAGAGAGAGTTTTCGCCGGTGTGTCCCCGGGAAGATCGGTCGGGGAATTGTCTAGATTGCGCGGAATATTTATAGGCGGAGGACTCGCGCCAAGTGGAGATAAAGAGAGAGAAAACATGTGAGTTTTCTTTCAGAGAGAGAGAGAGAAAGAGAGACCGCACGCGTTGAAAAATCGACGCATCTCGCGACTTAATACAGTCGATACGAAAGTTCATTCCGCTACGTGCTCGGAGAGAGCAAACCTCGGACTCTCGCATCTTAAGTTACGATACGTTCCGCATGTTTTCCGCGTCTGATTTACGAGTTCGCACGGAAATCATATCGCGATATTCGTCCTTTCCTCGCGTTTCCGCGAAGTGTCTATTCGAATATTCTCGTTATATCGTTTCTTTTTTTTTTTCTTATCCGCAACGCGGAAAATATTTTATCGCGGGATTCGGGGGAAAAGAAAGACCGGGGTTTTCCCGTAAAATATTTAAGGCGTACAAGTAGCTCTCGCCACTTGCTTCATACGTGCTCATCTCAAGTTTTTTCTCGCGACACAATCTCCGGTCGTAGCGAGCGAGCGCGCGCCCGCGGAGCATTACGAGTTCTCCGCGGCAAATCCTCACGCGGATTATTCTCTCGCAAGATATTTTTCAAGACGCGCGCGATGCTCTCGAGTTAATTAACAAGGACAATATAAGCGGACGAGTAATGGATAGAGAAATTAATTAAATTAATATCGTATTCTTCTCGAAAAAACCCAAGATCGCCACTTCAATTTTGTGAAAATACGAGCGCGATAAAACAGGCGTTTTAATTAACCGCCGGTTTTGCAAAGGCGCGTTTGTGTAAACGCAATTGGGACGTGCTTTTTTTTTTATCTATATAGAAAAATAGAACGTGGCGAAGGAAATGTGTTGTTTAAATACAAATTATTCGCCAGACATTATTCGCCATCGCTCCGACGAGAGAGAGAGAGAGAGAGAGAGAGAGAGAGAGAGCGGAGATAACATTCGGGGAACGAACAGAGCGCAACTTTATTAGAATTTCGTTTATTTTCTTCTGGCTCGTCGTCGGCTCCGCGTTGGGCAATTTTTTACTCTAAAAATCCAAAGTTGACGGGCAAGAGGGACGTAGAATTTTGTCTAGTTTCACAAAAGTAAACTTAGTTCTTTAGAGATACTAACAAAGTGGGAAAGCGAGTGACTGCGAAAACTCATGGTTGCTACTTGCCGCGGCGATGGGAATTCCCGGGTTCTGAGCTTCCTTTCCGTTTCCATGGCGACTCATGTAGGGCGCACGCAAGCTCACGGAGAGAGCTTATCGTGATGTATGTGATGAAGTTGCGCGCTCTCTCTTTCTTTGTCTTGGCGATTTTCGCGGAAACTTCACGTCCGGAAACTTCTGCGCGCTCTCTCCCTCGACTTTTTTTTGTTTTTTTTTCGCGATTGCGTTGCCAACATTGCGGCATCTACTCATATCGATATCGACCGCGCTGTCTCTGGCGATTTACCGCGTCAATTAATCTCTTTGATAGTGAATGATTTCGTTTTTCTTTGCCAAAATGATTTCCGTTTCGATTAAATAGGTATCTTATCGCGCGCGAAACGTGCGCGTCGCAAAGTATCGAACTCGCATTCACACGTCGAGATGTAAATATAAATCACAGAGCTTAATCACGCGTACGCGTAAGTCTCGCAAATTACGGAGTTTAGATACGAGGAGAGACAATGCGCGAAGGTCGCGTCTCTTCGCGCGACGACATAAATAATTCATGCAATTAAATATTTATCCGTGCTATATCCTGTGACCGGAGGCTGTTTGGTAAATCCAGATATAAATCCTTTCGCGCTATGTAAAGCATTAAAGCCGTGTTTTCGCAGACTGCGCTTTATATATACCCACGTAGATGTGTGTGGATGGTGGTCCCGCCGCGGCGCGGGTTGCCGTGCGAAAAAGGGAGGTTCGGCTGGATTAAATAGAGGGTCTCGTGAAAGCAGGGCTCGCTTTCTCTCCCCCCCCCCCGCGTATGTATATACATAGACGTGGGCGAACAAAGCGGTATTATACGCATATTTCATCGCGATAAAGACATCTCGCGCGCAAAGGACCGAGGGTACTTTGTGCCTACAGGCCGAATTTTTCGAAGTTATAGGCGGGAGATTATCGCGTGTGGAGAGGAAAATTCGAAGTGTTGAAACACTCATGTGATTTCGTTAATTTTTCCCCGTGTTATACGTTACACTCTGAAATGCACAAAGTGCGACGTTTAAATACACAGTCTTTATCTTATTTTATTTTTTTTTTTGTGCGAAAATCATCTGAAGCTCAAAAAACTTGTCGATACATTTTTAGATCGAGTAACATAATAATAATCTTGTACAAAAAATGGCGAGACCGGGTTTCTCGGGAGATTTTTCTTCGATCTTCGAACACACAGCGCGCGAAAAACCGATGAGCGATTAATCAAAACCGGCGGAGGAGGAACGTCGCGGCGCAATCTGTCATCTACGGGGGGGGTTATTAATTATTTCTGTCAGTTTTACGTTCGTCTGCTGGTCCTCCTCCTCCCCCTCCACCGTCGCGGGGGTGGTCTCCCGCGCCGCATCTCTCATAGCGAAATCCCTTTGCTCCGAAAAACAAATTAGCGCGATGAATGTTTTATCGAAGAAAATTTGATACTTTGGGCACAAAATTGTTGAAGTGATGTTTGAAAAATGGAAAATTCAAGAGACATTTTTTTTACCTACGTTGTGTGTACTTGGCGCCGTGAGATTTATCACTCAACGTTACAACCAGATTAAGCGGCGGCGTATCACGTCTACGTCGTTATCTCGCACATCGAAAGTATATACTCAACGGAATGATAAATTTTCGACAAAATTGCCGTCACGGATCACACGTGAACGTATCATTTTCAACGAAACGCTTTTATTCCTCATCGACGCGTCGGATCAATTACAACGCCAAAAATATTTTTTCTCTCGAATATAACAAAATCAATTAATATTAAAAAAAAAAACAATTATTGCTATTCACACGTCACGTTGTTGGCAAGAATATTATTCGAATGTTGCTTTGGTGGCCAAACTCTATTTCGAGCAAAAATTATTTGATAAAAAAACAGACGATCTTTTTCTCTCAAAAAGGATTCGGAAGAGATTAAAAGGAACACGGGAAGATTTAAGATAAAAAAAAAAAAGAGAGAGAGGCACACGGCGGAAACTCGCGCGGCATCGAGCGTAACTCAGGGGCGCAGCTCGTGCGTGAGCGACGTAATAACATTTTGGGAAATGGGATGAGGGCGATTCGACGAGATGGAGACGATAGCGGCGGCGAACGTAATGAGGATGCGACGAGGCAAGAGGCAATATAGAGGTGGGCGAGTTCGGGAAGGAGAGGGATGAGATCGCTTCCGGTGAAGGCGACCAGGAGAGGATGACGAAGAGGAAGGCTTATATACGTACAAAGGGGAGAGATACGGCGATGCGTGGAAGCGCAGGCAAGAAGGAGGAGGAGGAGGTTAACGTTCAGCTTCTTCCCGGCACAATCGATCATTACGTTAAAGCCGTCTCAGAGAGCGGCACTCGACTGACCGGTCATCGAATACCCCGGGGAGGAGGGATGACTTTCACAAAGCTTCAAAGGAAGAGCGATACTCCGTCTCTCTCTCTCTCTCTCGCGAATGATACGCCGAGCCGGCTCTAATCATTACAACACGCGATCTTTACTCCTCTAATTTTAGAATCGATCTCCGCGCGGATAATCCTCGCGTATAATCGATACTCCGAGAAAGTCTCTCGCGCAATTATTGGCGTCACAGAAGAAAAAAAATATAACCAAAACCTCGAGTACATATTTTGTGAATATAATTTGCGCGCCGACGACAAAAATCACAAACATGACAGCTAATTAAGTTAATGCAAAAAGACTCGGGACGGGATAGAGAGAAGAACGTTGCAATACCAAGGAGAGGTAAATAAAAGTGGCTTTCCTTTGTCTTCCCCCGTCTGAGATACAGCGCGGATACCGTTTCGTTCGAGCGTTATTTTCGAGGTAGACGCATTATATTGCGACGTCGCGCGAGAAGAAACATTGAAAATCTCAAAGGGCTCAGAAAGCGCTGAGTGAAAAAAACGTAATCGAGAAAATATGTATACTACATCGCTCATTACGTAACCGTCGAGACGCGCATGCAAAACGGTCACTTACTTTCGGAAACGCTTAATGGGTGTTCGGCAACTCGGAAACAACGAGCGGTACTTTTGAGCGAATAGAAACACCTGTTATGGACACCTGCGAGCTTTGAATATATAGCTCGTGTCCGGAAACACCGCCGGTCAAGTTCTCTGACGTCACGCGCCCACTTCAATACACCCTACAACACTCTTGACCACTCTCGGGTCACTTAGCCAAATGCCCGATTATGGGAAACTGCTCTGTTTGCGCTTCGATCGGGCAGTGAAGTCCCGGCCGGTTTCCGGTCTCACACGATGGATAATTGCGACCAAACGTTGCTTCGAGTTACCGGAGCATCGCGCTTTGTATTTCGCAGATCGGTTTTTTCTTTCTCGGCGAAAAATTTTGAAAAATGTAATCGACAACGCCGCTCGTCATCGCTTCGTCGAAAAAAAAAAAAAAAAAAATACGTAAGATCTTTTTCGCGTTCATCGTATAGGTGTGTGCGCACATATAGGTAGGAAATATGATTTTTCGCGCGCTCTCTCTCTCTCTCTCTCTCTCTCTCTCTCTGCGTGTGAATTTCCCTTCTATATCGGGCGCGAATAGTCGGCACCGATTGTAAATTAAATAAGAGCACTTTCGCCGGCGATTGCGCCCGCGCGCGCTCGGCTGTCGAGATCGAAAATATTCGACATTTCCGTCAATCTCAATTTATCCGGCGGCTTCCCCTTCCCGTTCTCCCGATTCGTACATCCAATTTTTCTCGCATCCGCCGATGGACGCCGCCTTCGGGGAAAACACGGTTCTGTTCGAGCGATCGTTTCACCGTAAAAAAAAAAAAAACCTCTTAGGAGGGAGAAATATTCCGCAGAGGAGGCGCGGAATCTCCTCAAATTCTGCTCTCTTTTCGCTTCACTCTCTCGCCGCTTGGAAATATGAAAAATTTTATATCCCGCGATTTAAGGGCGGGAAAGGATCGGCGCGAACTTTTAATTAATCCCGTTTAATGCGCGGGCGTTTGTTCTGACGATAATCCGCGTCCTCAAGTTCTTCCCGGCCGATAGTCGGATTCGCTTCGGCGACGAGAAGCTATATATGCGAAGATTTCTCAGACGGCGAAATTTTCAAACGATCTTCTGAAAAACACCATTGAAATTGAACAATGTTACTTCTTCGTTTTACAATTGCGCCGGCGAGTTTATTTACGCAGCGTGTTTAATTATCACCGTCTGAGATCGCGAAACGTTGTTAATAACACGAATGAGATTTCAATTTTTTTCTCTCCCGTCTCGGTTTTTTTCTCTCGAGTGTAAAAAATTCGCGACAGACACGCGGGGGAGGGTATTTGCAACTTTGCGCGAAACGAGGCTTTATCGCGATGCGCTCCGTTCGAGATTGGATATTTTCCGACGTATACTTGTATATACTGTATAGACGGGTGCAACCGAGCGTTGCGCGTCTTCCTCCGAGATCGCGCGCTGTCATAAAATCGAGATTTAAATTTTTACGACGCGAAATGGGTGACCGCGCTAGAGAAAAGTATCCCATTCGCTTTTCCGGATTCTGCTTACTGTGTGTTCCGCATAGCTTGAAAGTAGGAGAGGAAAAATGTGTAAAAATTAGAGAAGATAAAAAATTTAAGAGAAAAATAGAAATAACAATAAGATCGCGTGCAACAACAGAAAGCTTTGAGCTTCGTGTCGAGTGGACGGGATGAAGAACGTGCGTCTACGCGCGTGCGTTGTCGATATAAATTCTCGTCGGGCGCGCGCACACAAGTGTATCATCTTTCAATCTCCATCGAGACGTCGAAAATCTCGTCGCGTAGGAAGAGAAGAGGGATGAGAGCGCTGTATATATCTCCGAGTATCAAGCGGATTAAAGGGGTGTTTGGATAACGCAGAGAGAGAGAGAGAGAGAGGAGAGATCCCGAAGAAACGCACGCGGCGGGGCCTATCTGTAAAACGGAACTGACGTCATCTGCCGGCGGGGCAGATAAGGAAGAACTATTCGGATCAGCTTTGGCAATGGACCAGCCACCAAGGTCGTCTAATCCTCGGATCAACCGGAGGTCTGGGATTGTGCCCTCGATGTATCTATCTGCCGACTCGGACTTATTTCCGCTGTAATGTGCCCTGTCGTTTTCTCGCGCCGCAGAGAGACACGCGATATCGAATACAATTTATGTGACTCGTGGCACGAAGAAATTTTATGTTTATCACGCGGACAGCGTCAGAGAATTATATAATTCAATCGCTTCGACTCCCGAATCTCACGAATTCATCCCATTTCCTTAAGTTCTAGTTTTTGTTTGTTCATTTTATCTAAAAATATATATCGTTTCCTGTATTTGCTTAATATTTCTGACGACGGATGTTACGTTTAAACGACCTTCTACATTATATGCGGAAATCTCGAAGTCTCAACGTATGCATCCACGTCGTCGTCGCTCGAGCGTCGGTGGGGTTAGTCTGGCACGTAACTTTGTTAATATAATACGATTATTGCCGGCTGTGCTGATTAGTTCGGGTCGGACAGGACGCGAAATAAGGATAGCGACGACGTCCTCAAGATCCTGGCACTTAGCTCGTGCTGTCTCGTGTTTATTACGTTGCGGTGATGTCTCGCGGCGGCGCCTCCTCTTTTTCGCGAGACAACCCCGCTGAGATGTATTTGTTGCGCTAGACATTCGCTTCTAACTTGTCCCTCCCTTCCGCGATTGCAAATACACGCTGTAATTTTAGTTTTCCAATTTTCTTGCAATTTTGATTGCGAGAAGCCAAACTTCGTCTAATCAGAGAATTTTTCCAAACAAAATAGCCGCAAAATCGAAGGCGTGACCCCTTTCGACAATTTCCGTTCGCTACTAAATTACAAGCTGTAAGAATAAAAAAAAAAAAAAAAAAAAAAAAAAAAAAGTGCACGTATTTGTGCTTCGGAAGAAACAGCTGTTGAATACATTGCGATGTGTAACGCAACGGGAAATATATCAGATACGCAACCTATCTCCGTAGCATCTGCCGCGGAATATATTGCAGATTCGTCGAAAGTATGTGTACGCGTCGCAGACGAGGAGGAGGAGGAGGAGGAAGAGAGACGGACGCTTTGTCGCGTCGACATACAGAGCGCGCGCGTCTATATTAGACATTATCGTTCACAAAGGATCGGGCGCACGGTTGCTGCAATCGACGACGAACCCTTCCCTCTCCATCTTCCCTCGCATTGTAAATCCCGTTGGTGAAAGGACGTCAACCCCCGCTCGCGCGCCCGCGTTATCAATCCACGGAGAGACGGTGAGAGATTCGAACTCGTCTCTCGCGCGCGCGCGCGACCGACCCACTCGACACGGATATGTCTAAATCGACAATAATTCAATTCCGGGGGAGCGCGATAGTATGCAAACGAAGTCCTTCTCTCGATCACAATCAACGACCGGTGTAATGAATACCGTAACCCGTGTGATGTGTCCGGCCGTCTCTTCCTCTCTTTCTCTTTCTCTCTGTCTCTCGTAAGGCACGAGATCAGAAATCCCGTCGTCGTTCACAAAGCGAAGTTCCGCACGCCAATGTCTCTCTCTTTCTCCCACGTCGAATGACCCAATTGCACGTTATTCGATTCTCCTCCTCTCCTCCGTGTAATCCAATTTACTTTTGAAAATTACCGATCCCTACGCGACGCCTGTTTGCTGCTCCCAATTAATTAACGCTCTTACACTGGCCGGCCGGTTTGGAAAATATAACGAAGCCTCTTTCGGCGTTTAGCGCAAATATCCGCGAGCATATCGTCCCATTTTTTGCAACGCTCGAGATCTGTCTTTTGCGTTCAATCACGTGTGTCGTAAAATTGATAAAAATTGCAAGTATAAAAAATGTTTAATAAATAAAATATCAGTTTGACAGTTCGAAACTACACAGTTTAATCGCAAATGTTGTGCTCGCAAATCGGTTTGTAAATAATTAACGCGAACATAATTGTGAATACAAGATGAAAATTTAAAATTGATTATTCGTACGTAAAGCTCGGGTTTCAATTCGATATCCTCATCGGTAGCGTACATGTCAAAGAGAGAGATGTTTGGATATGACAAATTGGCTTAGATCGCTCGCTTTGGTACCTCTCTCACGGCGCGATTAAATTACGGCAACCGATATCTCTATCCCGGCCGGTTGCGAATCCCATCGGGATCTCGATCGGATATTAGCGTCCGATCGCCTAATGACGCGTGTGATTACGTCCACGGATGCGAAACGCCTTTGGATTATATATATCGGGTGGCGAGAGAACGTAAAGAAAAGTTTACGACAAGCTGAGACTTACTCTCTAGCGACGCGAAAGCCTCCTCCGCGATTGTAAAGAGAGACAGATAGTACGCACTTCGTTCGATTGTGATTTGATTTCCCCTCGTCTTCTTTTCTTACGCTCCTACGAAAATGCAAACTCTCGTAAAGGTTTTTCTTTCGAGACCTGTAAAATTCGACGTTTATCTCTCGGAGAGAGATAAAAATGTAATTGCAACTCTCAGAGAGTTTTGTTTTGGAAATCGTAAATTTCGACGATTTATCTCTTAGAGAAGAAAAACCATTTCGCTCCGTCCGAGCAAATGCGACGAACGACCGCGTACATGAGCCCGTGTTGATCGCGCACGTGGATCCAATAGAACAGAACATATTGGGTATCGGAATATCGTGCCGTGTATACCGAAGGATAACCGAATGACAGAATTATTTTTCGGGATTGTACTTTTGGCGCGAAATAAGTCTCGCCGAAGGAGGAGCGGCGGAATTTTTAATTAAAAATCTTGACACAATTATTTTCCCGTCAAATTATTTTATTTTTCTGGAGGAAGAAGAAGAAACGCGGCGAGGAAACGCGCGAACTTTTTTTTTCTGACGAAAGCGTGCCATTAGGGTGAAAAAAAAAAAAAAAAAAGAAAAATTTCCGGGACGATCTCTCCACGATAAACGGAATTAAGCGCGCGCTGCTGTAACTTCGGCAATCGGGGTCCGGAGAGTGAGACAAACGACGCCGGCAATAAGCTGAAATCGCTTACCATTAAGAACTTCGATCCGGTGGACTTTTGTTGATGAGTGTGACGAGAGAGAGAGAGAGAGAGACAGAGGCGAAAGGGCTTCCTCTCTCTCTCTCTCGGGTTTCGCCTCTCTTGTAAATAAAGCGAGACATCGAATTCGTAAAGGCAATCCTCCCTCCCGACCCGAATTGATAACGGCCATTTTGCTTTTAATCAAGCTCGCTCGGTTGCAGAGCGCGAGCAATAAATCAAGTTCTAGGCGAATAAAGGAAGATGAGAATTCAACGTTTGATACAATTATCGATATACATCCCGAGCGTCGATTATTTTCTCCGAATAATAGCAGCAGATTTTTAGCAAATTATTTATCGAAGAAAATAAAACTCTAGGAGCTCTCCGGAATTTTCTCTCTCTCTCTTTGTGTTTAAAAAACAATTGCGACGCTCGTGTGCGAACGATGTACTTTTCTTCGATCTAAACTACTGATTTCGCGTCGTCGTTTCCTCAACTTCCGGATGTGTAGCAACCGACGGAAATGCGGCGCGACGACAAGATTTATCACGATTAAATGAACGAGAAACTTTGGCGGAAAAAGAGACAAAGGTTGAGGGAGGGGGTTGAATGACGACGACGTTGCATGAGCAATTTTCTCCCGTCTCAGCGAGACGACGACGACGACGACGACGTTGCGGCTGAACGGATGTCGCATTAGCCTATTTCGATTACGCGAAAGTATGACGATGAAAGTAACGCGAGAATGAGACGAGAAAAAGTGATTTGAAACAAGGTCTTTTCAAAAAATTGAAACACACTTTTAATTGCTGAAAAATAATTAATCTATCTTCTTCTTAAAATATCGTGTGATTTTTGTTCTTTTCGCAATTCAAACGATTCCCGCGTTAACTATCGTCTGGTTCGGTCTCTCGTCTTCACGATCGTGTAAAATGTCGCGGGCAATGTTCGTCGAGTTTGGTTAAGAATCAAAACCACCCGCGATTTTGCCTTCACGCGCTTGTGTTATATATACGAGCAATCTCCCTCCTCGCGGAACTTAAAATCATTACAGAGCATAAAATAGTAGTCGGAGGGGTATAACGCACGAAAGGAAGGCGTTTTACGACACAACCATTAAGCGTTTAACTATTCGTCGTAAACGCCACGTCCAGTTCACTCGTCGCAAACTTAATTGCCGGATTTAATACATCCGCGTTAACTAGCAAATTAGAATTTAGTAGAATATATTTTTTTTTTACCGACGTGATCAGACGATCTTTAGTCCGCCGAAGACGTCGTCCGCGCTGTTACAAACAGAGAAATAGTTTTTTTTGAATCGTTTTCTACGAATAGATGTCCGGCGATAATTAATTTCTGATTTTTACAAGTTTAAATAAGTTGAAAAACTCAAGCGAATTTGCTTTGAACTGAATTTTGAACAGTAATGATCGTGTTTAGGTTTGCTTTTGACGTCTTCTTTTCCTTTACGTTCCTATCTGACGAATATATCGATACTGCATTCCGTATCATCTCGATGAGAGGAATGTTTTTTGTTGACGACTAGACGCGCGCGTATGTGTGTGACGCGCGCAGAGAATATGTGTTTTCTCGCGCCCCCTTATCTCCCGTCATTTCGTCCTTGTTTTTCTCTTTTTTTACGTATATTTACGCACTGTGCATTCTCTTTGAGTAATATGGCGGCGCGCGCTCTACACGATGCAAAAATATAGAGGAGCGGAGAGATATGCATAGAAATCCTGATGTACTACGTCTCTCCCGCTCTCCCCGACATCCGGGCGTAATATATTTCTCCGAACAGTTTCGCGTAAGACGCGAAACGCCGCCGCCGCCGCCGCTGCAGACGCACATAGTCTCTGTATATGATCTTCTATAGCTGCTCCCCTTTGCTCGTTTTTATTATCTTCACTTTAATCCAACGGGGAAACGCAATTAACAGAACGGTGTTGAGTAATTTCGCTTTTTATACGTTATATAAAAATAAAAAAAAAATAACTGAAATAAATTTATTAACGCACACACAGACGTACGGAGCAATTAAGAATTTATTCTAAAACTTTTTCTTCCCGTTAATACTTTTTCTTTTTTTTTTTTTTTTTTTACTGCAAAGTACAAGTTGTCGGACAAATTATCTCAGTTTGCTGAAATAAGACTCCGGATTTTTCTTTCCCGCTCTCTCAGACGAGTTCGCGAGAGAGGATGCGCGCGAGGTACACGTCCCTTAACTGGTTTCGTCTGTCTAGCGTTAATGGGTTCAGAGACGCGCGCGCGCTTTTTTTTTTTTTTTATAATCGCCGTTGCGTCGCGTCAAACGCGACGCCCGCGACGGATTCCAACGACAAAGACAACGTCGAATTCGCGTTGCTGAAGAACAGAACGAGCGAGAGAGGGAGCGAGGCGCGCGGGGCGGGGGGAAAGGTAGGCAAACCCTCGTGACAAAGGACCGTAAAGCTCGAAACTCCGCGACATGGAGAGCGTGGGAGGGGAGGGAGGGGTTGAAAACGCCACTCCGTTGGAGTGACGAGATAGTGTACCGCGGGCGCGCGCGTATATACACATCCCTTTCCCGAAAGAATGGCAGCTGGTAACGACGAGGGATTACTCGCGGGAACCAGCCATTTTCGCGCCGATCGCGGTAAATATTTGTTCGCGGCGCGGTTTTGTCAAACGGACCGGCTTTAATTAGCTTTCGAAAATCCCGGAGTAAACGATTGTTTCCAACACTATTACGTAAAAAAAAAAAAAAATCAAAAACAACGGCGGCGACTCGACGACGACAAGGGAGGAGGCGAGGGCGAACGATAAATTCGTCGCGTGCCTAATTCGAGCCGATGGAATTAGCAGGGGTCGCTCCCTTTCCCCCACGAGTAAACACACGGGGGGAGAGACTACAGGACATGAACAACAGCGGCGTCCGCGATCTCCATACTTACAGGCAGTTACACTCCCGAGATTAACGTTATTTGCGCGTCCGAAATGAAGCGGTCACGCGTCGGTTTTTCGGTTAGAAGTAATTCATCGTGAGATTTTAATCCGTCCGGACGCGGGAATTAGCACCGTCCTCTCTATCCGCGAGGACACACGAGGGAAACGAGCCAAGGGGGTGGCAGACATCCCTTCGAGCGTCTCGAGCCGAGCTTTCGCCTCGTTCGCAATTCGTGGGACACAGCCGCGGGCTCTCTCTCTCTCTCTCTCTCTCTCTCTCTCTCTCTCTCTCTCTGTCTCTCTCTCTCTTTCTCTCGTCGGCCCGTATATAGGCATAGTTTGCAAGGCCTATGCGGAGGAGAGGTTTCGGGTCTGCATCGTGATGGAACGTGGCGGCTGCTGGAGTAGTTAGAGCGAAGGGACAGAGAAGAGAGAGAGAGAAAGAAAGAGCTACGGGATCGCGGCGAGACTCACAGTCGGGCCGAACACACAGCCGCGAGTGGCGAAGGTTGGAGTCGAGCCGGTCGGGTCGGTCGATATCCAAGGCTACGCGTCTTCAAGGCGACCTGCTGACGTTATAAACCGCGTAGCGAAGCGCGTTCTCGTTAGCGCGCGACGCGCTTTTCGGTCAGCGACGCGAAAAAGCCGCTTGAAAGCGATCGCGTTATAATTCGACGCGGTAAACACGGAATTCACTTCTTAGATTCAATCTAGCAAACGCGTTTACACATCGACAACATTTCGCGCGAGAAGAATCCGAGAGAAAACTCGCAAATAATTTCTCCAAAAAAAAAAAACAAAAAAAAAAAACAAAAAAAATTGATCTTCGAGAGGAAAAAAAGGCAGACGCTGCGGTGCGCGAGTAGTCGAAAAAAAAAAGTTTTATTTTTCAGAATCACCGCGAATCAAGTGACGATGTCACTTCGATCATGATGGATGATCTCGTTTACACGATGCGTTTTTTCTGCCGCGTATTATTCGCGCGCGCACAAAAGAACGAAAAATCGCTCGCCGCGTCGTCCTTTTCTCCGTGCGGCGACAAAGAATTGCGATGCGCGCGCAGAAGAATTTTCCGCGCATTTCTTCCTCCCGCGACTCAAGAACCCGTTGACCCTGAAGACCTTGCCCTTGCGATAGCCCTGGCTGCTCGTAAATTCCTGTTTTGCGATGTTCGTAAAATAGGGATCATCGCGACGATCATCGTCGAACGGTGCGCTTTGTGTTTTTTTTTTTTTTCTGCGGACAACGTCGGCACCGAATCTACAAAGGATCTTTACGTCCGCTCGACTCTCTTCTGCTTGATCGCAGTGTCGAGGGAAAACTCAATTAGTTGTTACGAGAATCAGAATTTCCGAGTTTGCAACGTTTTCTTGCGAGTAGAATAAAAATCTAACGCGATATTCGCAAACCGTTCGTTTCGTTTGACAATCGAAAAGCTTCAAACTCTGATAGCGTCTAGTTACGACGGCAAATATCTGCGTGCGCGATCTCGCTGTCGTTGTAAACCCGTTTTAGATATCGCTCTCGACCCGCGAGACCCCGACGACCTCCGAGGTCGTGAATGGTCGTCTCCCCTGTCGTCGTCATAATCCCGAGGCTCTGTAACAGCTTACAAATCAACGATCCTGCCTTAGTCGTTGGAGCGCGCTATTGATGCGTGCACGTCGTCGGAGTGAGACGTTGCTCCACGAACCGAGTCGCAAATTGCGCCACGGTTGATTAGAAGCGCGTTGCGGAAATCGATTCGGAGAGGACGTGATAATTCAGTGATTAAAGTAAGTAACGAAGAACCAAAATTTCACGTTATACTCGTTGAAATGAAATATTACCTTCTCTCTTTATCTCTCGCGGCAACGCAAAAATTGTTTGTTTATTTTTTTTTAAATTATAGTGAGATTATTTTTTTTCCCCTCTCACATCGCGCAGTAAATTCACGCGACGTTTCGCACGGGGGGGGGGGGGGGGTACCCCGCACTTGCTTTCTCCGCGGGAGTGTAAACGCGACGACAGTTTCTTGATTTTACGGCAAAGGAAAATACCACTCGCGACACTTTTATATATTTTTCTTTTCGCGTGCGTGACTCGAAATTCGGTCGCGCGCGCGTTCGTGTCGCGTTTGTGTTGGTGAATATCGCGTTCGAGAAAACAAAAAAAAAGAAAAAAACAATCGAAGAATGTGTTACTCTCACGGAATTTTGTTGTTCTCGTTATTGAAACGAGACGCTGTTTGTAACGAAATAATGAATTTATTTCTAGATTGTCGCGCGCGACGTAATTGAATCGCGCGCGTGTGCGTTTCATCAAGCGGGGACTAGTTCTAGTCTTGCGGCTTAAACTTTCCAGAATGTAGGCAATGCGCGCCGGTAAACGGGGAAAGAGAGTTTAATAACAGAATGCGATATAATATACATACATAGACGATATGTACGATACACGCAACAGCACACACGTGGACGTAACGAAATTTCTGTAACGACACTTCCCTTTTTAAGTGGATGTAAAAGCCGCGCACGACGCGACATAGAAATTCAGATTAGCTCGGAAAATTATAATGTGGCAAATGAAACACGCGGCGGCACACACCGCGCGTGTAATATATTTCGGTGAATCCGAAAAGAAAAAGTTTCAACGATACTGGTTACATTTTTTTTTGTAAAAAGAAAAAAAAGGAAAAACAAAATTAAACTTTTCTTAACGAACGACGTCGCGACGTCGCGTGTGAATGCAGCTTTGTGCAAATTTTTACCGGAACGTGGTTTGTTCGATACAAGGTTCACTCGCTCGTTGTGGAAAAAACACATACCGGCTGCGTTACATTTTGTCAATGCCTTTCTCGTGAACGTGCAAATCAAAACAGATGTCTAAAAACGCTCTTCAAAGCAAATCCGCGCGGTGCAGACACGCGCGCGGTGGTTTGTGCGTAATGCGGTGTTTGATCATAAAAGTCTCATGTGTAATCCCGTGTTCTATTCTGCCACATCGTTCTACTACGTTCGTGTAGAACGTAGAGGCGCAGGATGTTTTTTTTTTTTTTTTTTTGCCTCCCTTTTCTACGCGAAGTTCCAATTTCACACACGAACGTAGTCCATCAACATTGGATCGAAACACATCGCTAATTTTGGTCATAGAATCCGCTCAATTTTTATAGGATGGCTCGAAAGATGGCCCGTGTAAGAGGGATTTTATTTATTTTGAGCAGGAATAAGATTTGTCTATGCAAACATTATAATATCGCATATCGATATATATATCGCATTTCGATATATATCGCATATCGATATATTGATCTTCTTTTTCTAATTGCCGAATCCAGCAAAGTGTTAAAATTTGATTAACCAAAATGTAATATTGGATATGTTTAATGAATCATAGATGATCCATTCGACAGAATATACCCTCAATATTACATAAACTTCAATCACGCATTCTTCCTTATGCAATACACCCCGACTGGAAGTCATTACTTTCACTCCCTTGTATCTCCGGAACTATGCCTATGCTATATATCTTGTACTGGAATTAATGTTTCATCAAATAATACTAATACTTGCCATGAAAAAAAGTTTGAAACTCGAGGTCCAAAAAATGGGCGAAATTTTGCCATCACTCTTTGCGAACTAACAAACTCCAAAAAAAAAAAAAAACTTTTTGCAAAGTCGCGGCGGTTCGCGATGTATCTGAATTTTTTTAACTCACATGTTTTTACGTTCCTCTCTTATCTCGCGTGTGCCTCCGCGAAGTCCGCCTGGAGGAGAATCGTCAGGAAACACGCAGATGTTCGAGCGGAGAAGAGAAGACGTCACTTAAACGTACGCCGAAAGTTTTTTCTGATACGACGAAAAAGATTATCCTTGTTAGAGTTTTCGTACTCCTGCATCTTTGCCTCATATATTCCTCTCATCGTCACAACGCAAACACCGAGTCATTGCGTTTGATGGAATTGGCGCGCGTTCGGTTTTTCCCGAATAAAAAATCGACGCACACGAAGGTCGCGCGCGAAATATAATAATCCAATATCGTTCGCACTTTCGGACAAACATGTGCGCTTTTAATCCGCGAGCGAGCGAGAAACAAAAACGCCCGGCAGCAACGCGGCAAAAGCTGCTACAATAAAGATCCAATGCGATTGTGCACGTGCGCGCAATATTTTCGAAGTTGTGATTAAATATCGCTTTTGTAAATTACCACGTTTTCACATTGCAAAAAGCAAACGTGTTGAGTTTTTAATCGATGTTTTGTCGTCGACGATACGGATGTTAATTGTCGCGTCACGTGGCGAATTAAATCATCTCACTCGTCAAAAGTGAATGATTTCCGGTTATACGTGCGCAAGAAAATGCTCGCGACGCACGTGCACGTATTATCTCCCTGCGAGGAGATTTGCAAAGTCGCGCGCGATTCGATTGAGCGACGTCGTCGGACGACGGGGCTTTACCTTATCCACTCTGTTTCGAATCAGAAAGGCATATCCTCTCGAGAAGAAGAGGTTTCAGGGTCTTGCTGACGAGGCGTCTTGCGGATTCTTCTTCCGCGTCGCGCTCTCTTCCCCTTGACGATCTCATCGTTAATGATTTCCAATGCTTACGCTGTTGCCGCCGCCGCCGCGCCGATATCGTTACGAAAACAAATATTTACGAGATACCTCGCGCCTTTCTCGATATTAATATTTCAACGGGAAAAGGTGTCTCCGTTCGCGCTGATTTTATTCGCGATGCAATCGAGAGAGAAACATTTTTATTTATTGAAAGGAACTTGCGTGTGTAATTTTAATTTCACGCAAAAAAAAAAAAAAAAATTAATCGCGCGCCCGCACACACAAAAATCCACAAATGCTCTTTCCTGTCTTGTGGATTTTGCGCGTAAAAATAAATTGAAGATATCTCAAATCACGGGGATGGAAACGCAACGTCGTGAATTTATGACGCGCGATCGGACCGCAGGTTTGAAGTGGACGGTTTTTAAGGCGGTGGCTAGTTCGATTGCGCATTATGCAAGGACACGGGCATAAATTCCGATTACGTCCTATAACTTTTGAAGAGAGGGGAGGAGAGGCGAGAATTTAATCGTTATTGATCGCGACGCGTCCGTACGGAAGAGGCGGCAATGCAGTTTTTATTCCGCTCTTTTTCCTCTCCTCTTTCATCCCCTCGCCCTTCGGGCGTTATATCGAGTGCATGCAAAAAAAAAACCAATCCACCAAATTGCTCGAGAGAGGAGGAGATGAGAGACAGAAGAGGTGAGATTTAATAAATGCGGTGCAACGCACTCTCGTTGCGGACGAGAAGTTTTTCCGTGTCTCCCCGAAAGAAATAAGAGAGAGAGAGAGAGATGTATATAATAAGATGCGGATTCCTCGAACCGCGTACGCGTAACGAACAATAATGGCATGACTATCGCCGCTCGCGAAGTGGACGGCAGCTGTCAACAAACTGGAAGACCTCGTTCCATTGTTCCGCGAGTGCCGTTAGAAAACAGCGATTAGCTCACGTTTCCTTCCTCCCGAGTGTTTCATTATTGTTTTTATTCCGCCCCGACTTCCGGCAAGTCTCGAAAGTCATCTTACACCAGGAACGAGGAGAAACGAAGTGTTAAAATGTCGTGAAAACGCGAAAGAGAGAAAAGAGAGAGTGAATCAAGTTCGTAATGAAAAATTATATGTAGAATCCGCGGATCTCGGAAACAATAGGCGGTTAAAAGACACTCGCAATATTTCGGACGTCTGGAACACAGCTAATTAATTCGCAAACAAAGGGAATGCGCGTTAAATGGACTGTCCGGGATTAAAAGAAGATAAAGATATAATGGATCTCTTCCTTCTCCGTGTTGGCCTGTCTCGCGCAGTTGTGGCAATTTATAGCACAATAAGTGAGGCGGGGGAAAAGAGGATTCGCTTTTTGCGTCCGCTTGTCCGCAAAGAATCTGGAACGAATGAATCTGTGCTAGTCCGCGATGCCTCTCTCTCTCTCCGTCCCGCTTCTCCGTGCGTAGCGTACGCGATGGCCAGCGCAACAACATGTTACGTGAAAACAGAGTATTCTTAAAAAAAAAAAAAAAAAAAAATTGCCCGTGAGAAATTGTAGAGACAATTTTTATTTTTTGCAGCTGAGATGTATTTTTTGCACCAGATGTATTCAAATTATAAAGCTCCACGTTAATGTCCACGTTAAAAAAACAGAAAAAATCTCTCGCGCATAAAACATTCAAATATTATATTCATCGAGATCTCTCTCTCTCTCTTATGCGGACGAGTTGTCGCAAAATGATGTTTTCTCTAATTAAGGCGCGCGCGCGTCCCTCCCTCTCCGCGCAAGATAAACGTCAGTTGAATCCTTTGCGAGAGCCGCACGTTAGAAACCGTTATACTTTTCTTCCGTTGTGAATTATAAGCGTGGACAAATTCCGCTCGTTCCCGTCGCGCGCGCGCAATACACACTCAAGATACACACGGAAAAAGTCTCGGGGACTTATGTACGCCGGTAGTTCTATTCAGTTTTTTTCGCCGAGGGAATTTGAGTTACTCCCACAGCTCGTTAAGCGTTTCATTACGCCGTCGCGAAAGCCGGGCGGTACGCGTTCCTTTACAAGAGACGCCGACACACCCCGTGTCGGCCTCGAGACAGAGTCTTTTCTCTTTCTCTCTCTCTCTCTCTCTCTCTTTCTCTAAAAGACAAACCAGAAAAATTCCAGCTAAAGTTCGCTTAGGCGCGGAAATACTCGGTTAGTCTCGCGTCGCCAGAGTCTCTCGTCTCTCTCGCTTAAGAAACAATACGTTGGGTTAGGTCGGACCGCGAGTACCAGGCTCTCTCAGAAAAGATTCGCGTGATAAGACCGACGAGGAAAATCTCGAAAGAACGATCGGACGTCTCGACAAACGTGTAATGCCTAACATATAGTTATATAATTGATCAAATAACTCGTTCAATTCTTTATAGCGTAAATTTATAATTTTCAAAGATTTTCTCTTTTTGTTTTTGACAATCGCAATAAACAATTTCCATGATTGTAGAGGATTAATAGTTTTGCCAGTGTTTTTATAAGTATCGCCTTTTTTTCCTCCCTTAAAATTTATTCTACGGACTTGGAAGAACGTGCAGAAGAAACGCGCAAAAATTTATCGGTCAATAAAATTTTATAGGTACGATTTTTTTTGAAAACTAGTGAAAAAATGCGCGCCTAGACACACACACACACACACAAAAATATATTTTCCGCAGCGTTGTAACACAACGCTCGCAATTGAAAATGATAAAAACAACAAAACCACAACAATACACCGATATCGTATAAAAATGCAAGCACGTGTAAGAGAGAGAGAAAGAGAGAGAGACGTTTTTTCTCGACGCATTCATTAGTTCCTCCCGTTTGTGAATGCGAGCTTCTCTTCCCGCGAACCTCAAGATGGCGCATTTAATGCGCGCACTCGAGAAAAAAAACCCTCCGTCGCTAATGAGAGCTTAACAAGGTACACGCGACGAAAAAAAAAATCCTGACGTAATGTTAAGCGCCGGATTCACTTAACGATAACGTATTTAGAGACGTTTATATAATGAAAGCGAGCTGCCTCGCGCGGCGGTATCCTGCAAAAATCTGACCCATCTCTCGCGTATGTGTACGTCTTGCGAGATTGAACTCTTCTCTCCTGCGATATGCGCGCGAGTGAAACGCATTGTTGCATCAATCTTGGACGCGACGCAACATCCCCGACAGTATACATAAACTGACCATTTATACCGTT
The DNA here is from genome assembly GCA_014839585.1 of Pseudomyrmex concolor. Lineage (NCBI taxonomy): Eukaryota > Metazoa > Arthropoda > Insecta > Hymenoptera > Formicidae > Pseudomyrmex > Pseudomyrmex concolor. The sequence continues at coordinate 22,521 of QVOB01024656.1, forward strand.
GCGAAGTGAATCGCATTAGTGCGCTCACAATTTATGGGGTATCTGAAGACAAAAAAAAAAAAAAGAGCGACGCGCTCCTCCGCGATAAATTACGGTCGCGATAAGCGCGGCCGACTTTTTTCACGACGACGACCGCAGACGCGTTCGTAGCTCACTAGACAGTTTCGGATTTTTTTTCTACTTTTGTTTGTTCGAGAAAACAGATTGCCCGTAATAATTGCGAAGTCGCGCAATTGCGTGCGCGAGCGGAAATTTCGCGAAATTACGTGAATCTTGAGACTTCGCTCTTTATTCGGGATCTCTGACGTCCGCGTAGTTATTATAGAATTACGTCTTCCTGCTTTTACATACATGAGAGAGAGAGAGAGAGAGAGAGAGAGAGAGAGAGAGAGGTCGTTGACACTTCGAGCGCTCAAAACGTCACGTTAAAATCAGACGGACATTCTGACTTTGTTTAATAACGCACGCCGCGATAATTTGCATATAATCGAAAACGCAACATGGCCCGCTGATTGTTATATCTTTGACGTATGTGTGTGTGGATGTGTGTGAAAATTTTTGTCAGAACTGCAGTCGTCGCGATAAAAGCGCGCAAGCGCTCCTCTCGAATGTTTTTGCTCTTGGAAGATAATTGCGTCTGTAAGTTGCAACATTGTTTAAGTTGCGCATTTTGACGACGACGCTCTCTCAGGTTTTTAGAGACGTCGTAAACATTTGCACAAAGTGGCGTCGTAGCACCACGGCATATTCGTGGTATCATGAATAGGTAAAACCATTTTCGAGAGCCGGTAGTATGACGTCGTGAGTGTGCACTGTAGTGTGAGCGGTGCATTGTGTAAATTGAAAAATAATTCTCCAAGATAAAAGCCACGCGTGCAAGTCGGAAAAAAAAAAAAAAAAAAACAATATTCTGCTCTCGACGTAAATTAAAAACAGAGAGTAAAATAAATTCCGTATTTAATTTCATATCGAGATCGCGAGTTGCAATAATAAATAATTAATATATCGCGTGAGATGTAGCTTTTCTCGAAAGCCACGTCGAAAAAAATATTGGGAGGCCGTTGACGTCCGACGACGATCCTGCGGAAGTATGAGTGTGCCGCGAGCGCGTAGGTCGCAGGATGTGTGTCGGACTGCGACCAGCGTTCGAACGATAGCCCGTTGATTAACGTTGATTAGCTGCTTATCTAGCTGTTTTTATCAATCTCGTTTCGAGAAGCGATTCGTTGCGCATTGCGTCGCCACGGGGGACGATTATTAAATTTTTACGCGGCTTACTTTCCTCCGTGTTCGCGATTTCGTAATATAAATTCGATATTCGCATCATTAAACATATATTGCATTCTCCGCGGGAAAAAACACACACAAACGAAACGCAATTACGAGTTGATCAACGTACCTCTGTTTTAAAATTGACTACAAATATTTCATTTGTGCGCTCAAACAAACGAGTAATATCGCAACGTGTTATTCACATTATTAATTACGATTTATTTCAAGAAACATATTACACATTTCTTTTAACTCGTAACTTCTATTATTGTATATATAAAAAAAAGGAGATAAACAGCTCGTTATCACGCGTGTAGCATTAAATCGATGTTGCTCTAAAAAGCGACGTATATAAAACGTTTCCGAGGAGCCGGCCCGAAACACATCGAAAAGCTATCGCGGAAAATTTGCTCTCGCGTTCGCCAACTTATGCGGAAAGGGGATCAACGGGAGCGAGAGATTTATGACGGGGGTGAGAGATGCGCACATCCGGCCGTGTCTAAGGATCGTGTAATAAATTCGGTATGGAGAGTTTATTTTCTCCCGGCGTCTCTCTCAAAAGAGATCGTTCCGATGAACAAAGTTCTGACAAATGTCTGCCGTGTATATAAACTTATTTCGCAAGAGAAGCTCGGCTACTTTCTCTTCAACGATCACGCGAATCCAATTGCGAGGAGATCGCGGCCGAGACAAAAGCAAGAGAGAGAGAGAGAGAGAGAGAGAGACATCGGTTTCGCGGTGTTTTTTTCGCGATATAAAAGAAAGTCTTCCCTTGTGTTCTCTCGTAATTGGTCGCACGGGAGAAGGCGCGCAGCGTTTTCGGAATTGTTCCGGCCGCGGCGGCATGTAGAAAGCCCAGAAACCTTTTTCACCCTGAAAGCGGGGAAAGAGGCCTCTCTTTTCGTACATCTAACTATAAGATCGCGTGTGTGTCCCATCAAGGTCGGACTTTCTTGCTGTTTATCCGCCGCCACTCACACACAATGGAAATACGTCACGCGGATTTCACTCGCGATGAGAGATTCGAATAGATCTCGTTTCTTCTCGTGCCTGTGTCTGTCTCTCTTTTGCTTATCTCCGGCGCCGGAGTATAATATTCCACGAATTTATATAGAAATATTCGAGTGTATATTTTTACGACACAATGTG
>QVOB01024657.1:0-31131 GCA_014839585.1 Pseudomyrmex concolor
TTACTACGTTGACAAATCAAACTAAACTGACGATAATTTCGGTAATTGTAACAATAAACAGATGAAATCACAACACAATGCTAATATAACATAAAGGCACATAACAAAGTAATTGCACGCAATTATCATCACTTCTTCTATTTTTTTCTGCTCTATGCGGCATAAAACCCGGCGCGGCTCAAATCCCGCAGTTACCTTATTCAAATCTCGTAAGATTTAAAATTGACGTCTTACGACAAGAATACAAGACCGCGAGAAGCGCGTATTAATCGCAGAACAAAAAAACTGATGAGCTTCGCGCGTTGATTTATTCGAGAGTTTTAAACCTCAAGATTTCTCTCTGCGCGCATCAAACTCGTGACGAATATCGAATAGTCCAGCTGGTCTCTGTCATGCATCCACATATAAAATTCACATGCCTACATTCCTGTCTGTAAATCGTTTTAATTCTGACTTTTCGTTATTCTCTCTTTTCTCTCTCTCTCTTTCTTTCTCGGTCACTCGTCCTTCTGGACAAGAACAAGAAGATACGATCATGAAGAAACAAGACGTCGCCGTCGCGGCCGTAAAAATAAATTTCACTCCTCCACCTCCTCCTTCTATTCCTCTTTTTTCCCCTTCTCTCTCCGGTTCGCTCGGCGCCCTCTCGTTGTAACTCTCGTTCTTTCTCTTATCATAATGCACGCGTACATGCGTCTTTGATTGTACAAGTGGCGCGTATGCGCGTCTCTTCACAAGACACAGTGCGAGAAGGAAAAAGAAATCATGCTTGAAAAATGATTGCGCGTATATCCTTGTGCAAAAATAAAGTCAAAGGTTCGTCAGTTATTTAAAAATACTGAAAAAATAGAAAAACGAGGGAGGATTGTGAAAAAGAGAGAGAGAGAGAGAAAGAAAGAAAGAAAGAAAGAAAGAAAGAAAGAAAGAAGATAAAGAGAAAGAGACAAACGCACGCGGCAGTGAACAGCCAGGAAGCGTCACGAAAATCTACAGAGAAATTGCGTGAGGAAATTCCTTCTCTTCTCAAGCATTCCTCGAGCGGCGATCAAGTGAAGTTGAGAAGTCTCGCAGTGTGCTTGCTTGTGTGTTGCGAATTGGTACCATCCTTGCGATCGATCTCAGCTTTCGCTTTTACTTCAACCTCAACGTTTCAAATCTGGTGAAGAGAACTAAGGCACGGATTAAGATGACTTAAGATCTTTTAAAATAGTACCGGAAAGAACTCATTATATGTATATCACACACAGAGATAGAAGTGAGATAAATCGTCTTTTTCTCTGAGATCATATGATAGACATTTTTTTAAACTAATAGTTTACGGGAAAAAATAAATTAAATGAAGTTTACTAATTTTTTTTAATCAATAATATTTTAAATTGATAAATATTCAATGGAAGAGAAATGATCTATTTGTTCGAAGTTATGTATTGGCAATTACATATATGATGCGTTATTTTCTTACATATCATATACAATAAAATTGTTTTTTTTTAATGATAAAAAATCACGATATCGAAGGTCAAAGAGAGAGAGAGAGAGAGAGAGAGAGAGAATCAGAGATCAGATAAGATCGGACTAAATCTTTCCATATGAGATCCTTGATCTCAATTTTTATCGTATCTCATACACGCTCCATTTTTTCCTCAGACTTGTGTAAACGCATTTGATGAAGGATTTTACAAATAAAAAAACGCGATTATATAAATCTATTCATTTTCTAATTAACATATGTTTTGAACTCACCTGTAAACTCTTGGTTTAATGTTTTTTAATTGTCGCACTTGAGAAGTGATTGACGTGTGTGCTGCACCTACATCACACGATTCAAAATTCCTTATATAGTTACGTAGAGCTGAATTAAAAAGAAAAAACTATCCAATGTTTATCACACTGTAAGTCTGTTTGTTGCACTTTGCAGTGTTTGGTCTCGCGCTGTGCTCGCAGTTCGACATCTCCACTCACGAGGCGCCGATTCTGGTGGAGCGATGCACTCGCATGCTTGAGAGCCTGGCGTTCGCCGACACGACGTTGGACCTGTATAAAATTTATCACAGCAGCCCGACTAATGAGCAGACTCTCGAGCTGCGACAAAAGCTGAACGAAGGTAAGACGAACGTGCCACAAACGCGAAACCGCGCGCGCGGGCCGGCTCGGTTCACTCGCTCGCTCGCCGGCCGGCCACATCGCACGATCGCGCGCTATAAATAGCCGGCAGTCATTCCACAATGTTCGGCTCGCGCGTTGCAAAAATGTCGAGGCGTGCCACCAGATGCACTCGCGCGTACATGCTACATTGTGGATACGAAACAGGAAACAAAAAGAGGCGGGCGCTTATTTTGCACGACGACGATCCGAGGTTTCAGGGACAACGAACGAGAGAACTCGTGAGTTTGGCCGGAATTTTTATAGGATTTAAGAGACAAAGACCGGCGCGCACGCACACACACATTCTTTATTCGGCGTTTATTGCTAAATGATATCAAATAATATTAACAAAAAGTTGAGTTTTCGTATCGCAAAACGAAAAACTAGATAACATCTATTTCTATAATTAAGTGTTGCAAAATCACTTGATAATCACGTTAACATGTAATATTGATATAACATAATCCAAAGTGTCAATAAAATTCGAGGATATAATTAGTTTCGACCTCACATATGTAAAATAATATTTTCAGACGTCTGCAATGCAGATTTAACTTTATACAGTCCACAATGCATCGCGAGTGTTCTAAAGAAGTTCCTACGAGAATTGCCGGACCCAGTGATTCCAGTGCAGATGTATGATAGGTTTTTGGAAGCGTCAAGTGAGTATCGTGTAATTAAAGTAGTACGTGCGCTACAACAAATAATTTGTAATATTGAGCAGATATTAAAATGTAAGCATTATTTATATTTTAATGCATATATATTGTTGGAGAATTGAAGCTTCTCTGTGGAAAAGAAAAAGTAAAAATATAAAATCTTTTTCGAAATAGTCAAATCTGAAATATTTTATAATTTAGAAACGTTTGAATTTGTTTTTGTCGAGCAGGTATGAAAAACAATGAACAATGCGCGACATGCCTCAATCAATTGGTATCAGAGCTGCCGGAGCATCATCGTAGCACATTGCGCTATTTGATGGCGCATTTTTGTCGTATCTGCCAGATGCAGCACGGAAGGGGTTATTCGGAACCACCAACTATCCTTGTGCAAGCGCTCTGCCACGTAATTCTCAGGCCACCTTGGGAGCGAATCATGTGAGTGCCATATGAATTCATTTGTAAGGGAAGGGTTGACAAGTGGAGTGTGTTTCACACGATGCTTTTTTGCTGGCACAACTGACATACTAGTGCGCTAGTGGCTGATAAAAAAGCATTACGTATTCAAGGATGCTATTAGTGACTTGCTTTCCACTTCACTGACTATCAGGCTAATTAAATTAAAAGAGTTTAACTTTCTAAAGCTCTTATATGTTGTGTCATTTAGTTCTCTCGTAAAAAAAGCAGCATATAGATTGTAACTAGTTATTTTCAGGATGTGATGCTATACAATATTACTAAATATTGAGAAACTAAATGATTTTGCAAGTAAATTGCTCTTAATTATAAGTTTAATTGATCGTTAAACTATCAGTGTTGTGTATGTTTAATTACCGTAAAATACAGCACGTTGCATTGCTAATTTTCTAGCCAAGTTTTCCACAACACGGAGGCACACATACGCATAATGGAACTGCTGTTGCTACACGGCGATTGGAGTGTAAAACTGCCAGAATTTGCCAGCCCGCCTCAATTGCCCCCGCGCAAAGTTTCGAGACCACAGTTTCCGATTTTGGACCCGTTCCCGGGTCTTGAAGATGAAACTGTAGACAGAACGGCACCTGGCGCAGATACTGGCAAGGAACAACAACCACACAGGTGATTCTCAATTCTGATTTCAGTCCAAATTTTAACACAAGTTGCAAATTTGCTTTTAGTTCCAACCACAGATTTAATTCCCTCTTTAATTCTCTCTCTCTCTCTCTCTCTCTCTCTTACTAAGTTTAATTCTTATGCTATGTTTAATTTTAGTTCTGCTTTTCTATTTTCAACATTTATTCGAATAATTTGCAATTACCTAATGCAGGGTGATAATAATTTATAATTTCGGTGAAAAAAAATCAGGCCGCGCACACTTCAAGAAGCAGAGTGGTATTGGGGCGATATTACGAGAGACGAGGTAAACGAGATGATGATCGATTCGCGGGACGGCACTTTCTTAGTACGCAACGCGTCTTCCAAGGGTGGCGAGTACACCTTAACGTTGCGCAAAGGCGGGACCAACAAACTAATCAAGATCAGCCACCGTAATGGAAAATACGGATTCTCGGATCCCTATAGTTTCCATTCGGTCGTCGAGCTGGTCGACTATTACAGAAACTGCTCACTTGCTCAGTACAACTCCGTATTGGACATCAAACTGCTTTATCCGATATCGCGATTTCAGCAGGTAAGTGTCTAATTTATTTCTACTTTCTGATTAAAATTGAAACAAAAAGTTAACATTTTTATCTATGTTTACTCTCGTACTTTATTTTGCTCTTTTAATTAAAAAATAGGATGACGAGATCGGGAATACGAATGATACGACAAAGATTCTGCAAAGGTTTACCGAGCTAGAGAAAGAAATAAGCGATAATATTCGGCACTATCAAGAATATTCAGATATGTATAGTCAAACGGCCTTTGAAGTTCAGAAAAAACGTCAATCTATAGAAGCATACTCGGAAGTCATTAAGATGATCGATGAACAGATGAAATTGCGAGAGAAGTCTCAGAAAGAAGCTCAGCCCCATGAAATTTCCACGTGAGTATTTTTTTTTCTGGTTCTTCAAATGCAAGAAGTGAGATTGAGAAAAAGTGTGTGTGTAAGTATATGTATATTAATCAATATTTCACTTCTTGTACACAGTTTGATGGAAAACGCAGAGATGCTAAAGCGGATACAAAAAAACATAGAAGATTACAAAGAAACATTGGGCGAGGAACTGAAACAACAGATCGCCTATTATAGAACTCTCGAGAGGGAAATGTACAGACTGAAGTCGGATATTGGGCAACAAGTACGGCAAAAGGACCGTCATTCTCTGTATGTGTTTTTTTTTTCAACATGTGTTTTTTTATTAGAGTCTTATTTATTCAGGAATTTATCTAATTCGTGTTTCGATTGTGTTACAGATGGTTAAAAAAGAATGGTATGAAACAGAACAAAGAAGAGCTGGACTTCGCGGTCCATTGCGATGAGAGTACATGGCTCAACCTGCAAGGTTCTCGTAATGATGCCGATAACTATCTGAATGGCCGACCGGATGGTACTTTCCTCGTCCGTCGGTCACGAACGGGCCAGTACGCGCTCTCTATAATGTAAGTATTTTTCTTTTCTCTAACGTGCCATACATTTCAAATTGATGAGAATGAATTAGAATAAACCATCACGGATGCTGCGATTACAACACGAATAATTTTATAGCTGTATGACAGTGTTTGTATGACAGTTTGTGTTATTCACATATATACAGGTGCAATGGCACGGTGCAGCACTGCATAATATACGCGACTGAGCGCGGCTACGGCTTCGCGGAACCGTACAACATTCACGAGAGCTTGAAGCATCTGGTATTGCATTACGCTCAAAATTCCTTAGAGGAACACAACGAGTGCCTGACCACCACCTTGGCCTATCCCGCGTTCGCGTCGTCAGCAGCGCTCGCACAACTGCAGCAGAGGCAGAAGCAGCTCCTCGCTCAAAATCAAACGCCATACATACGATCATCCCAGGATAACCAGCTCGATATGCCGCACACGTAATATCGGTATACCGAGCGTCGCCATCCGACCGAGTGCGAGTATGTTCACACACGTATCTGAGTCCTGCTGCAAATCCGCCATTTGTGTTGACGTGATCGACCGATCGATCATGTTACGTGAGCCTTTCTTAACGCGTTCAAACATGTTTTGCGTCACGAGAGATAGATAATGCTTTGTCATTATTCGGGACGTTTTCCGAAATCGGGTACCATAATTATAAGCATATGTCGCGTGAATAGACATTGTGAAACAATGTAATTTACCGTTGATTGCTTACTTGAGGATCGAACAATAAGTAGGTCGCGAGTTTTTCAAAAAGCACTCCGACAAAACTTGTAATAGCAGTATAACAATGTATAAATGACGCTGAGTTATAATACTAATAGTAATGATAAGAATTGCAAGAGGTTTTAGCGATAGAATTTAGGTGTGTGTGTGTGTGTGTGTGTGCGCGCGCGTGTGTGTACATATATATATATATATATATAAGCGCTACCGTATTACGGTAACGATTGCTTTGAACTCAGAGGTTCTCAAGTATCGTGACCTTTGGAAGGCGACATACAACGAATTACAGAACTCAATAGTAATTTTCCGAAAACTTCATATTTTTCTCGCATGTTAAGAACATGATAAAAACATTACTAAAATTAGTAGCATTTATACATTGTTTGAAAATGTAGTTTTTTTGTTAGTTTTTTTCTTTTATTTATTTGAGAGAGGTACAAAGAAACACATCAAATCTTCAAAACAAAAAACAAAAAAAAATAATAAAAACTGTTATAGACCACGGTTTGGGAACCTCTGAACTAACAGGACCAACAATACCAAGAGACAGAGATGTCACTGATATTTCCCTCAGGGTTCACACCGAAAATCCTGTCAATGGTCCGCGTCGAGACTACGGCGGGATGATGGTGCAACTATGAGGAACGCCACCGATTTCCTCGATCGCATTCTGCAGCGAATCGCAATGCAGTTTCGAGACAGTGAGAGCTTTTTTTATACATTAAGATTTCGAACACTGCGCAAAGCAGATTTGTGAAAAAAAAAGAAAAACTATACATTACTGTGTCTGTGATTTCGGATTATCTGTGAGCGGAGAGGAGAGTTATATCGCGTTTGTCGTTTCCGATTGCCCTTAAGTTTCTCTTTGTTTCTTTTTTTTTTTTTTTTTTACATTCTTTCTTCCCTTTTCTTGTCGAACTTACGTGAGCTTTCTTTTCCGTCGAAAATTAAAAAAAAAATGTATTCTCACGTATTAAGTCGGTCTTTCTCGCCTCGTCAGGATTAAGTCTTGATCTGGATGATCTCAAAGGTAGCGATAATGAGAGCACAGCAAATGTAATACAAATTTAAAAAGCAAAAGAATGAAGAAGTATAAGATTTTCCGCGCGCAAAGGAAAATGAATACGAAAGAAAAGCAAATTTATACGTGAAACGCAATTGAACGATGAGTCTTGTTTTGAAATATGAAAAAAAAAAGTTTCTGCTGCAGAATGAAATGAAACTATCGTATCTCAATGATATGAAAAATGATAACGTAAGAAAGTAGTTTACTTCTCTCTGCACCGTATTCTTTATCGTTCTTTTGTGTATCATTAGAGTATTGCAATTAATCGCAATACGAACGATTTTTTTACTAGGGTATTGCAATTAATCGCAATCTGAAAGATTTTTTTCCTCTTATGTCTTGGTTCTTATTCTATTTCTTTGTTACATTTTTAATCTGAACTCACACAACGGTACAAAATAATAAGATAAGAACCGTGCAACTGCGTTTCCTGAGAAATCTTGCGTTTACAGAGCGGTCGGTAAATGTCGAGAGTGTATCTGGAAAACATTTTTCGCGTTTTAACGAGATCAGTAGTTCTCTTTCAGAGATTTCTCTCACGCTACCAATTAGGAAATCTACAGACGTAAACGTTTGATTTATAAGAATGGCAGGCAAATCGGATTGCAAGTATCGAAATTTAATCGAGAGCGAGTGAACAATCATTCTGATTTTTCTCTTTTAACGTTTTGATTCCTTTCAATTCCATTTATCTACCATTGATGTATTTAAACGTGAGTTTGCGTAGATTGACGATGAAGATAAAATCGGGTTCAACATAGTCCTTACCGAAGTTATCGCATCATCAGGCTTGTATTTTTATCACGTTTTTCTATGACAACTAGTTTCGAACTCATTGCGGATAGATGCGAGAAAGATCGACGACTCCTATTTCATTCTAAAGGAAAAAACAAAATGGCTGTTGAAGGTCGCGTGAGAGACAAATCTAAGAAAGAACGAGATCGCAACCGAAAGTGTTACGCAAGAGAAAACGTTGTCTGCGAACAAAAGACTCGTTGCTCATGTCGAATGCTTCGAATTACGTAGGCTTAAGTAGTTTAAGACTTTTTAATAAGAAAAAAAAAAGGAAAAAATAACGCGAGAGAAGAGCAGACGATTTGCACTACGTCATTGTCGTTTTGTCCAATCAATTTAGTTGCTCGTTGTCGTTTGTTCGTTTCTTTTTTGCCTTTTAACGTTGTGCTTTCCTCCTCTTCGAGATCTTGTTCGCTTTTTATTGTTTTATATTGTTTCATAATTGCGTTCTGAAGAGCAAGATAGCGACGATATTGACTTTTCTCGCATTCTGAAGAACAATTTTCCGATCAATCACTTTTTGCATGAGATTAGCGAAAACTTGGATTACATACACGCCTTGTAGGTTTTTTTATCAAACTGTTCTTTTTAGTGCAAAAAAAAAAAAAAAAAAAACGAAACAAATTCTTTCGAAAGGAAAGACTCGACAACGACGAGCAACTTTTGTGTTAAGGACAAGTTATTATTGTGTTAATATGATAATCCCGACGAGTGCGACTCGCGATGGAATCTCTTGAGACATAAGTTTTTTTGTAATGTTACGTAGTGTTACGTAGTGTTGTTCTATGTTATGTTAACAATTTAAATAATAATTATAATTTATCATTTATACAATATATATACATTTATCAAATAATCAGAGATGTAAAATAGTATGAATGTTATATTTGTTATATTTTATTAATGTACATTTATTTTTGTGAAGATTTTAATGGAAAATGAATTTATGAATATACAATGAAAATTGATGAATATAAAACAGTTTATATCCGAAGTTTTGGGCTAATATCTACAATGGTCGCTTTTTGCAAGTCATAAGTGATCGTGACAACTCGTGGAATATATCAATCGCATTTGTCAATCGACCAACGCGATATATCGATTTCCGAGTGTTGCAACTAGTACGATAAAGGATTATAGAAATAAACTCGGCGGACCTTACACATGTGAAATCTGCGACGTGAATCATATGTAATTGCATTTATTTCGTAGTGTAAAACGTATTGTGATCTAATATGTTTCAAAATAAGTCTAAACATATACTTGGAAAAGTGTTGAAACAAGAAATTATAGTAAAAATTTATTAAAATTATAATTAATTAAAATTCGAGCTAAAAAAGTGACTACTGTGAACATTTTAAGTAATTTTGTGCTAGTCTTTTCTTTATATATGTTTATATGTTTATATGTTTATATTCTGCGAGCGTACCTGTTTCTTTACAGCATGTGCAAGTGCCGATACGCAAAGACTTGAAATAAACAAATGTCGTATCGTATTTCTATTTCTCTATTTGTCTCAAAATCTGTCGCGAATCGCACTCGTCGCTGCTTTTCCAGTGGGAAAACGTTATATTTACGCAGAATTATGAAAGCATATGCGCAGCATGCATGCGAACATTTACACACATGCACACACACATCATCTACATACACATACACACGTAGGACACACAAAATAAATATATGTGAGATATAAAAAACGAAGCTCTATGTGTAAATATTGCGTGGCGCATATTAACGCGGATGTGCGCGGCGAAAATATATAGAAATATGAAAGAAGAGAGAGAAAGAAAGAAAGAGAAAAGAGGAAAACGAAAAAAATATATTATATATATGAGTATATATATCTATATATATTTTTACTTACTTTCAAAGCAAAAATTTTTAATTGATTATTTATATTATATACATTGCATATAAATACATACATACATATATATATATATATATATATATATATATATATATATATATATATATAATATATACGTGTATAAATGTTATGCGGTGAGACGTCGTGTTGTATACGTGCGTTTGCGCGAGCCTCGCCGGTCGCGAGAAAAAGAGAAGTTCGATCGAGGAGACTCGGACAAAATGCGTCGAAAGAGGCACACACACGTACGATCTCGCGATGCTAATCCCACGGAATTCGAAGACTCGAGTCGTTGAGCAAACGCATCACAAGATCGAAAGATTGTTATTGTTCGACCGAAGAACGCACGTGGTCGAAATTAAATTGGGGATTTCTGTTTTTTGTCGTAATCGCGTCATGAAGAAAGAGAATCGTGGCAAATTTTTACGATTGAAAGAAACACGATGACCGTTTCGAGAGTGCGCAAATTAAGTTTTTACTATTTTTGATAAACGTCGATTTATGTGCACGGTAATTTTTATCCTAAATTGCGAGCTTAGTACGCCTTCTTTTATATTCGCGCGAAGAAGTGCGCGCGCTTTGCCTTATAGCAATACACATTCGTAGTAAGGATGCGTAAAATATTTTTTCATAAGATTTACTGTGTTCCTCTTTCTCCGCTTTGCGAGAAAGTTTTGCCGGACTTCATTTCGTCCTCTTCTTCTTTTAAGGAAGGGGGAAAGACGAAATAATTTGGCGTGCTATATTTTTTTTACTAAAAATATTGAGAGCTTTCTTTCGGACACTTCCGTGACAAAGTAATCTCGCATAAGTAATATCTTTCTGTACCAATTCTTGCAATATTTTGTCATCACTTGTGGGATGTTTTACGCGAGAGAAAATCCTATTATTACATATATGTATATATATTCATTTTTCCATACGCAATTTACAACGAAGTCTTGCGTAGGAGAATATTGTAAGCAAGTGTTGTGGGGAAAAGGGGAAGATTACATAGTGTCGACCAAAAATCTGAAATCGCGCATTGTCAGATTGCAAATCTATTATCCAAACATACACCTGTGTTTACATTACATTATTTATATATATTGTATAACAAATTTTTGTGCAATAAATAAATGTTTCTCATGTGTTCACTTACATATATAGATACATACACACACATGTAGACCCAATATTTTACCGAATTAGATCTTTTATTAGATTTTTGGACCGACACTGTATATACACATTGTTGTATCTAATATTTTTTCAGAGAAAACTTAAAAGTTTAAGACGATTTTGAAAAAATAATCTTGAAACGAATTGGAAAAAATCGAAGGCTCTCAGAAACCGGAAAAATTGATACGAGGTCAATAAGAGCTAACGCGGTTGTTAGCGCACACAAGAACATTTAGGTATAACTCTTTATTATTTAAATGATGTTATTGCGTTGGCTCTTATTCGATTTTATCTGATTTTCTTGAATTCGAAATAAAAAAAGAAAACAACACTTTTGCTGTTTTTGTATCAGCATAAATCGCGTGTGCGTGCCTACCAATGATTGTGTGAAGAAACGATTAGTTGGTCATGATATACCTAAGCGTTGATAAGCTATAAAGATTAAAACCAATAAAATTTCGATAGGTTCGATATCCGCTCTTTGAGAGCTTTTGTAACGATTTATTTCAGGAGATTTAGTTGATATAAAAACATTTTGCTCTTCTAATATCTAGCGAGAAAGAGAGAGCGTTCTTCACATAAATATATTTTATTTTAGTATCACGATTCGAACTTGTCGAGATTGTACCAACTTTAATTTTATTAATTTTATTCCGCATTAATAATTAGTATCAGACGAAAAAGAACGACGAATCGAGAGGAAGTGATAAAGAGTCATGCTTTCTAACAAGGGCAACTTTACGATTGTCAAAGTGTCACTCAAACATTTCTTCACTTAAAAAATTTTTTTTTTCATATTTTATTTACAAAGGCTGAAAAAGTAGGAAGACGGCGTCGTTGTGTATGATATCTAAGCCGATTGCTTTATTGTACAAAGAATGATAAACAAGAGAAAACAAGAAGACAAGTGAGAAAAACTGATGCCCCTCAGGTGGCACATATTTTGTCGGCAGGACCGGTTCAAGAAAAGAATGTTACATCGATTGAAAAAAAAAAAAAAAAAAAAAAAAAAAAAATTGTGTCGACGAGATAACAATTTCGAATAAACGAACAAAATTTTCGACATTACACGTGGAAAAATCACAAAATAATTTTGATAAGCGAGCGCCTAAGATGCTTCACTCACTTTTGACTTTTACTTAACTATTATTGCACGTGTGTGCCTCGTTGAAATAGACTCGCGTTGTGTCGCATTGAACAGAAATCTAACTTCGATTCAAGAAAACTTCTATGACGACGGTCACGTATTATTTAGCACGCATACGAGTCTGGTTTTGATAAATACTCGCAACTGAGAAAGAGAGAGAATACTTGCGCGTTTTCCTCAAAACGCAAAGGCTGGCCCTAAACAGCTACGTGTGATAATCACGTGGAGAGCAAAGGTTTATTGTCGATCAATGCTTTCGTTGCGTTGCATTGTGTGATATATACGTGAATCGATAAAAAGAGAGACTAAGTGAAGAAAAGGGCGTTGAAGAGGAATAAATTTTGCCTTAGTTTTTGTACAAGCACATAGTGTGAAAGATTACTGATGAGAAGAAAGAGAGAGAGAAAAAGAGAGCCAGAGAATTATGTGTAACTTCATAATAAGTGACATAATCGATTTTGACAGTAAGCGTGAAAGAAAGAGAGAGAGAGAGAGAGAGAGAAAGAAACGTGATAAAAGTTAATAAATCTAATTATAGTTATCGTAGTATATGTGAGTGTGTGTGTGAGGGAGTAAGAAATAGCCTTGCAGCAACAAACAGAAACAATAATAATCAAATTATATACCTAAAATTATACCTATTTGTGTATTGTGACAGTTATGACAAAAAATTTCTTCGGTTTCTCGAAAAAAATTGATAAAGTAATTAATAAAAAGTATGTTAAAACTGCACGTAATGTAGAGATTAATGCAGACGCGAAGCTATTAATCGACGTCGTTATATATATCTAAAGAAAACTGTAAGAAACAAAAAAATCAACCGAGCAATCTCGTATAATTAATCAATTATACGTACGACGCCATATTATCGATATATATAATTAATTAATTATATGAAAGATTATTGTGTCTCATCTTTTTATAATCATCTCCGAATGATCTCGGGAGATCGGTCGATCGATTGCACAAAATAGGCGTTTGCTGCAAGGCGATAATCATCGATCACTGATCAATGATGCGGACGCTGATGAAAAAGAGGAGAAACAAGCGAGAAAAGAAGTAAGAAAGAGGAGAAAGAAGAGAAGGAAAAGGAGGAAGAGGAGAAGCAGGACGTAAAGACGTGGGCGTATAAGCAAACCCGTTGCAAGATATAATATTACATTATTAAACGAATGTATGCTGTCCCACTGTGATAAAAACTTTTGTTTTTGCATGTAAAAAAATATATATTATTATTATTGCCACACATACATAAGCTGCGAGAAAGTCATATTGTTGCGTACACGTGCGCCGATGTTACATACAGCACACACAATATACGCATCTGTACACGTGTACGCGCATATACTTACATGTACACACGTGTAAACACTGTATACACGACACTTGCACACAAACTTCATTGTATTGATTGTGATGGAGCGTGCACGCCACTATAAAAGATACAAAACTTTTATTGTCGCGTACGCCGGTGTTATTCATGCGCTGACGAAGGACAAATTATTACCGTATAATTACACATCATTAATAGAATTATATATCGAATAATATATCGGAACATATACATACATAATTCTCTCGGCAAAATCGGACAATCCTTTTGTATCTTCTATCACATTTTCGCAAAAAATTGCGATTTTAGCTTCGTTAGCAATAATTTCGTCGTGATGTTGTCAGCGGTACCATAGTACCGGAGAACTCGAACAATTTCCGCGCGATCGTTGATGAATTCAATTGAAGTATCAATCGAAGAGACCGGAGATTGACGAGATTTCTTCTCCCTCTCGCTCTAGGAAACGTCCATTCTTGCGATTACCTCAAGTGTCAATTCTCAACGGTTTTTTGTCCACAATTTCGTAGTCAGACGATTCGTCCAAGCTTTGTATCAGGATTTACGATTATATCGGGGGAAACAGTTGATTCGCGAGCAGCGTATTTTTTCGCGAAGCGATTCTTCTCAACGAAAAAAACGAGAGATCCGCGGGATCCGTTACCTTCGATCTCTTCGATTATTTGCCACGAGAGACATCAATCTCATCGCAAATCCATATGAACTGTCACGTTGTATCTCATGTCATCACACATTTTCGAAAAAAAATATACAAAAGGATAAAAAAACACATGATAAACACACATGATAAAAAAAATTATATATATTCCCTCTTCATTTATTTTTCACTTTTTACGAAGGGGGAGTTTTCTTTTTGTAGGCTGTTATAAAAGAACTTGAACTCCTATTTCAATATTTTCTAACAAGATAATAAAAACTCATATGTTGTATTATTTATTTTATAGGAAATGATCAATTTTATACATATATCTCTCATTAATTTTATATTAATTTATCTAATTTTACGAAACAAATTAAAAAAATCTCCTAAACAATTTTTGTTTTACAAGATAAATGAAAAAGGAGCATACTTGATGAGCAGTTTGATTGCACTGATAATTTCTGATGAAGTTCTCGATTGGCCTTCGGATGCGTAAAATTTATATGTGTGTGTGTGTGTATGCGTGCGTGCGTGCGTGTATGTATGTGTGTGCGTTTGCGTGGCCTGGTGTCATGTAACGAATGGCTTTACTCGCTTCTTTACGCAACGGTCATCTTCATATTATACCGTTTATTTGCTACGACTACTATGTAAAATCATTTATATTTGCATATAATTAATATGTTTTACTCATAAGTTTGTGAGTGTTTTATTACCTCCCTCTCTCTGAAAATCACATTGTTTCCCGACCAAAATGTAAAATTACTCTTCAATTTGACAGTCAACGCGAAGCGATCAATAAAAAAAGATAGAATTATATTACGCTTTTTAATTGCAAATATTTCAAAAGTTTATTTTTTAGAAACACAGCATTTTCTCTTCTCTCGCAGGTGTGGCAACAAATATTGCTCGTTTTTCCGAGTTGATCTTCGAACCTGAAACGAGTTTCTCTCTCGGGGAAATAAATATGATTCATCAATCGAAAGCAAACCACGAAGCACGTACCGTGTGACCGCGAATATCAATAAACGTGCATTTTTTTCGTTAATCCGGACCGGACCGATCTGTCTATCAGGCGATACACACTCGACGGGCACAATATAGCGCTATCGGCGCGACTTGCAAAATATATATACATATGTACGTACAATGCCGGAGGCAGTCGAGCATAGAGCCGTTTTGAAAGTAAGATTAATCGTGCGAGACCTATCCTTATGTCTGACTCATAAGGATCTCGCAATTATAACGTCATAATTGAATTACAAGGAAGGCGCGCGCGCGAGGGCACATTCTTTCCCGGCTCTGCGTTTATACGCCGAAAGCGTTATTTATCATTCGTTCCGCTTTGCGGCCGGTTCCGGGATGTTCTCCGTTCCTTTCTCAGATGAGATTTTTTTAAATTTAAAACAGAATTTAAAGGAAAATAAATAAATTTATTGTTTTTAAAGAGAAAAACTTGCGCTAGTACTCTTCCTTTGTGAAAAAATATGAATATAAATATTATATGTGAATGATAAATAAACAAAAAACATTGCGAATTTAAGTCTTGTAAAATATAGACGACTGTTTACAACTTTAGCTATATATTTGAGTTCCGGCTTTGTAGTTCGCGCCGTACGCAAAATACTTTATAATAATAAAAGTTACTCATATTCGTTGTTTTATATCGTTTGTTTTTTCAGTTACAAATAAATTGTTAAATTGTTTTAACTCGAGTAAAAGGTGAATTTTATTTGCGAGTGATCCCGACACACTTTTCACATACCGACAGCACAAAGAATAAGAAGTATAAGCAGTAAATAATCCACAATCATACAAACGTTCTCCGGCCAAACCTTACACATAAAATTAAGAGGCTTCTAATGCTTCTTTTTTTTTCGCGTCGCGTTACGCAATCCCGAATTAAACAAAAACAACTCGCGAGTCATTATGTCGAGACGGATTTTTATCGTATACGTTCTAATAGGCTATTGAGACGTTCATAAACACCGCGAGCTGCGGATGAGGCGCCTTCGCAATCCGCCAATTATGACAGAACGAAAACTGACATTAAAAAACGACTTTAATTGAGCTTCGAAAATGGCGTTGTCGAGTGATTTTCCTCATCCCCTCGAGAATACCGAGCGTTGTTCGTGCAAGTGTATACGAACGGTTACACAATCCGCCCGGAAACACTTGATTGGTGCTTAATCATTGACATTATTGTTGTTGTCGCAAGGTGAAAACAAAACGGTGAAAACGCCGGGAAAATCTAAAATAGTTATTTTTCCAAAATAAAAGAAAAAGAAGAAACTTAATTGTGTGTTTCGTGATGATTATTTTTGTGATATTAGTGACGTTAGTAGCTTCTGTGTGCGAACAGCAACAAATATATTACACACACTACGACGAAAGAAAAAGCTGCGCGAATGCGATGACGCGTTCCAACTCATCGCCTAATAATGCGTTATTATCGCGCCACGAGAAACTATAATTTTACATAAAATCGACAGCTTTGTGCGGCGTGAAAAATCTGAACGGCGTCAATCCCGCAGACAGGCAATGACAAATAATTATCGCTCGTCATGTCGAGGATCGTCTCGAGTTCCCTTTCGTGGTTTTTTTTTCTGTTAGATTATGACTTGTCACTTATTGACTTGATGAGTAAGATAAATTAAATGAACATACCGAGACACACAGGTTGCCGCGAAATATAAAACCATGATCGTAAATAATAAGAATAGTTAGACGGAAAGAAAGGGGAGTTAGTCGCGATAATATTTTTGCCGTCTGCTTTCTCGAGGAACAAAAGTCAAGCAAATTAATTTCACCACGAGTAAAAAAAAACGAGCAATAGGTACTTCTTCTATTGCGCAAATGTGTCGGTTATTTAAATTGCGTTATTGATGCAAAAGTTGTCGAAATTTAAATCACCAAATTCGCTATCATTTTCACAATTGCTATGTTTTCAGACTTGTTTGGTCGAAGAGCAATTTACCTGTGTGGCTTAGAAACTTGTGGTTACTTGGAAAAATTATTCGCGGAAAAATGAATTTTACCGACATTGTGTGTCGTATTTACGAGATAATATAATGAATACGCGAATTTATTGATAGACACAGCGTGGTCGTCGTGGTACACAATGGTACCAAAGGTTTGGCCCGCATAATTACTAGTTCACGAACGATCAATACTGTCGGGCTTATCTTATCACGGTCATTATACACGACGATGCTCTGGCAATGTATAATGATCGCTATCGACTTCCGTTTTGCAGAATCTCGCGTTCTCAAAATAGTAGTTGCGTTAGTAATATTCGCGATTACGCGGCTCTTGTTTAAATACACGATTGTGTGCAGTTAGAAATTTTCACATGTCGGTTCTCATATCTGCCGTGTGATTAACAAGCGTGCTTATTTTTTTTTCCACCGCGGCTTGTAATTATAACTCCCGTAGCCTTCGAGCCGCACGGATTGTTCCAGTTTTTCGAACGCTATTTATATATTTGATGAATATGTGCTCAGAGCATATGATTGACTACGTGTATTTCTTTAGTGTGCTTTTTAAAAATTTAAATTATTACGTGTGCACACAATATAAATTGATGACAAATTTTCAACTTTATGTTTCTCACACACAGAGATTTCGACGCATAAGATAAATCTATTTTGAGATGATATTCATTATTCTTGTTTGAGTGTAGCTTTTACACAGAATGAACTAATAGTGATTTTATATACTGATTTCAGGTAGCTAGTCTGCGGTTTGGCTCTTGGAAGATTCTTTTTTTTATATCGCGAAGATATTTTTTACCTGCAAGCATAATAAAATATTCGGGCGTTGTGTGACTCACGACAGTGCGATGACCAACTCCGTTATTTCTATTGAGTAATTTGAGCGATCCGAGTCGAGGGAATCTCGATGTGGAATGCTCTCTGTCTTTGAGCGGTGTGCACCGAAGAGAAGGACGGGAATGCATCGATTTTCTCGGCGCGAATTGCCTGATAGTCCGTGGCGCTATTAAGCCACGATTATATAGCACCGATCGGGGTTCGCCGGCGATATTTCGCGCAGCGCGGCGCGCACTTATGTCAGATCTCGACCAAACTCGACCCGACAATGAGAAAGCTGCCGCACTTGCGCGACCATAATCACGGTATTTGTACGCTCGGTGACCTTGAAAGTATCCCGTCGGTCCCCGCGCAAGCCTTGAACTTGCACGCCGAAGAATCTCGCGAACCTGGCAACGCGAACCTGGCAACGGTCCAATAGTCGATCTACTTTAAATCTCAGCAGCCCTCGATCTCGGCGTGAATGAGGTACACACATTACTTACCTATGCGCTTTATCCGAGCGATTTTTGTACGAGAATTCGTGCATCTTATCACCATTAAATATAAGATCACATTCGATTCAATCCAGAGAGCATTTCGATCGATCATTCTTGCCTTTACTAATCGTGTTGATTTCATAAAAGAAAGACAACAAAACAATACAAGATTTATATAATCTCAACATTATTGAATTTTCCAAGTCACGAGTATCTCATGCGCGCAATATTCTTATTTCCGGTATTCGCACGGAGAAAAATCATCGTGCATACGTGTCATCGAGAAATATTTTCTTCGTGAATAATTTTTTGATTGCTATTATGATCGATAAAGATCGCACATAAATGATTCAAACGCGCATCTTCTTCGCGAAACACATAATTTTATAACCATTCGCGCGCACGACGTAGTAATAAAAGTCCCGTTAGTTGCATTAATCCTCCGCAATAGCAGATACGCTTCGTTATCCGGCACATCCTTGTGGAGGGATGGACATTATTGTGACAGAACGCGCGGCATATCGACGCCGTTCATTTCGATCGAGAGATACGCTGCTTTGACGCATCCTGTTATGCGCGATATTTTTTTTCACAGCCTTCTCTGCATAGTTGAAGGCAAAAGATCCGATCTATTGCCGCGCATTGCAACGTTTCCGCGTGCGTGCTTTAAACTATTAGAACAAACTAAAGTACCACTTCCTCTCTCAAGTCGTGAAAAAAATGGATTTGCGGCCACAACAGTTCGGTTAATCTCGATTGAAATTTATCAGCGCGATTTAGGTAAAATATTATCACCTCTTTGTGTAAGGATAAAAATTAAATTAAAATATTCTAGCAGGAAATTTATATTCACTATAAAAGAGTAAAATGTAACTTTTTATTTTTTATTTTTTATTTAATATATACAGTTAAATATACACAGCTAAAGGCATGTAATCATTTTTTTTCACAAACTTACCCTTTAATTTCGGTGTCTTTTTATAATATGCACCAGATGCTCTGTTTTTCTCGTCAAACTGAACGATGATGAAAACGATTTACTCGGAGTGGACTTTGCGCGTTTTGTAAAGGCCACTTAATAGATCAAAAAGAAGATATCTCAGGAATTCTTCGCTCGGGAAGATACACCTTTATTGCGGCTCGTTTTTCGCAAGGTGGTATCTTCTCGGCGGTCAAGTGGAAGGTGGAGTCACGGGTGACGGGAGTCTCAGTTAGGGCTCCGCCGTCGGCGCCGTCAGTATATACAGGCCCCCCGGGCACCCATGGCACGCACCCGTAACCCTAGGTAACCATCAGGACCCCCACTCGGCCCGACTTGCGTTAGAGTGCGGCCGACCATCGTCGTGCCGTGCCGTCTCACCTGCCTACAGTTGCATTCGACTCGCCACTCCGTAAGCACGCGACAGTCCGCAAGCCCGATATCACTCGCAAGAATACACTCTAGTGTACTCGAGCAAACACACGTACACTTTGTGCAAAATCCGATATAGTCGAATTTTTAAAGTGAAGTCGAAAAGTGTCGGGGAGAAGAAGCAGCGAGTGCGAGATATTCGAAAAATTCTTGCGGCGTTTCACCTGTAGTCGGAGTATACGAACTGAAGTATTTCCAGTGAGATTATTTGGGATTATTGAGTATTCGGCGGAATTCGAACAACACGCGTTGCGTCCGGTGTTTATATACTTAGGAAGTAAATAAAATTCATGCCGTGAATATTAGTAAATTTTTACACTTATGAATACTCCAAGTAGTCGAGAGAATAGCGACGAATTGAGTACAAGATTGATAGTAGCTTCGTTTGCAACACGCTTGTCAGTTGGATCGTAGCTCCACGAATATTCGACTTTGAGTATTTGAGTATTCGCGCGCGTTATTGCTCGATAAAACAAATACTTCGATTTTCTTGAAACCAGGAAGAACTCCTTTTCGAAGATCAGAGTAAGAAGAGTGGTGCCTCTTAGGATAAGAGGAACAAAGTAAGTAAAAACGAGAAATGTGTATTATATTCTACGAATCATTATCTCTCTCTTAATGATTAATAAAATTATTAACATTTTAAAACAAACATTTTAAGACAAAAAATAAAGATATACGATATGAAAAGACAGTAGAGAAAATTTATAGAAATTTTATAGGCAATATTGTTTGCAACATCAATATTCCTAACAGTCATAAATCGTTACAATAATTAGTTTATGATCTTGAAGTGCGAAATGTGAGAATCATCGTCAGTTTAAAGAGTTATTCGAAAAATGAAAAATATCCTGTAGGAATGTTTTACATAAAAGTAGTATTGTGCAAATATTTTATGTAACAATATAATGTTACATAAAAATGACACACATTGCAAGATACATTGGAATGAATTATTTAATTGAAATTCAAAACTTTTTATTGCTCATAATCATTTCGACTGTTTCTTTTAGCAATTGTTTAATTAATACATTTTGAGACACAAGTATCTGGAGGACAATGCGTATTCGATAAAAAGAAGAGCTTTTTTGCACGAAAACGACGTTTTGACGAATTGAGACATTATAGTAACTGCGTGCATTAATGAATTAAGTGGCGTTGCGGCGAAGCGTGATAATGAGTAATGTCGTAAATATTGTGGCTAACGTGCGGAAATTACGCGCGTGCGTTGCGTATATCAGGCATTTCGCGTTGAGCAGAATGAGGAAAGCGCACGAACAGACGGCGTTTAATATACGACGTTCGTACGCGCGCGTGATAATGGTGACAGTATTACGTTAATAGAGATGCGTGAGCGATTGGGATGTATGCGAGAGTGTGGATGAGGTGATTGTGAGCGAATGCAATAGAATGAGAAAATACATTTATCGGAATTTATCTTCGCAAAGAAAGAAAATCAGTACAAAATTCGCGTATCAATTTCACGTTGTTCAACAAAGTACACACGTAGCTATCTGGATATAGCTATATATGTGTAAATTAATTTATGTGCATGATATTTGTTCAAAACAATTTACTTTTAACATATATATTGTATACAATATGCGATGCAAAAATGTACACACAAGATGCGATGTCGATTTTTGCAGAGAGGTTTTTTAAGGTAATTTGAAAGAATTAAGAGTAATGAAGCATAAATTAGTGATCGAAACATCGGCCGGTTTTGAGGAATTCCGCAATACTTGTGTGTTATTCCTCCCTCGCTCGCGAAATGTAATTCGATAAATCGGCCCCGGTTAATTGGCATTCCGTTAGGCACGAAAAGTTCAAGGAAATGCACTTAAAATGCGAATTTTCTTAAAATTGGCGTTATATTTAGACGATTGCCTTATTTACGATCACACCGTGCTCCATTATATGCTAATTAGGAGCGCAACCTGATAATTAGCCGTGTTACTTTACGCTCGAGTAAATTCGCCCGTATTAGGAACGCAATTACTTCGCGATCCTCGAGGCGATTCGTTTCGAGAGTTATCGACTGCGGTAGATATCAGCGGGTTTTCCGTCAGCAAAACCTAAAAAATTACGGATTAAGAAACTTAAGTTAATTAACCACACTAATGACCAGACGATGAGGTTGTCAAAACCTTATAGTTTCATTAAAACTATAAATTGCGAACTAACGCAATTTGTGATTCTTCTAATTATATTGTATTTTTTTCATTTAATGATTTAATTGAAATACATGTAAAAATTTCAGTCTAATAAGAAGTAAAACTCACAAGTTTTTAAAAAGAATGTTGAAATTGTTTCTATGCATCATATCATCTTCTAAAATAAAATTGCAAATAAAATATTATGAAGAAACCATGGACAAATAAAATTATTGCAATGTACATAATATTGTATCATGCGCGCGCGTTAAAAAATTAATTTTTCTTTCCTTCGTGGCGAGATAAAGTCACACTCGAAGGAGAAAAGTAAGGAGATTTAAGGGCAATTACTCTTGCTCCACATACAAAGGATTGAAGACATTCATCGTGCAGTACTGACCCTCTTTTAATCGACGATTGCACTTTATAAATCACCGCTATCACGCGAGTAAAGTTTATTTCAAACTATATTTTCAAGCGCGCGCTATCGTCGAATAATTTATTTATACACACAAAAGTGCACAAAGACATCATCGTGCAAGAGATGAACTGAACAAACTTTGACTATGAGTTTGAGAAAAACACGCGAGAGAATATAGGAAAGCGAAACGAAAGCGATATTTTCGCCTTCTTCTTCGATGAAAATGCATTTTTCGTATAAATATGTAGATGTGTACAGGTTGTTTCCAAAGACGCTAAATGTATATAAGATATACAAAAACTCAATTCACAAGAGTCGGTTTTATATTTACATCCAATATTTTATATATACGTTATAAATTAAAATCTATAAAATTAAATTTAAATATTATAAAATATATTTTCAAGATATATAATTGAAACGTTCAACGTAACTTGACATCTTTCCGTTTGATTTAGCCTGGAGAACAATGAGTCTTCTTTCGTTGTCTTCATCCTCAAGAACGAGAGCATCGTTTTGAGACCGACCTACGAAGAGGCCAGGTATCTAGCACCTGACGTTGGATAGTGACTAGATAAAAATCGAAGTCAGTGAGTGCGGAAAACGAACACGGACAGAAGCACAGAAAAAGAGAGAAAACCGCGCGTATCTCTCGCGTGGCGCAAAGAGAGGGGACGCCCTTACATGCGTCATCGCGCCGTTGCAGGTACAAATCGCACGCGAGCAAACGCCTCGGCGGCAGTACACGTGCACGACGTCCGGTATCGCACGCTGCGACAATCGTTGCTTCCTTCTCGTTTGTCGTCGTCGTCGTCATCATCGCGTAGCTTTATCGCACGCGATAAATGCTCCGTCGTTGTCGCGGATGACGTTTCCTGTATTCTCCAAGATGATCACCTGGATC
This sequence comes from Pseudomyrmex concolor, assembly GCA_014839585.1. Classification (NCBI taxonomy): domain Eukaryota; kingdom Metazoa; phylum Arthropoda; class Insecta; order Hymenoptera; family Formicidae; genus Pseudomyrmex; species Pseudomyrmex concolor. The sequence continues at coordinate 23,351 of QVOB01024657.1, forward strand.
GTTTTGCTGGCTCTCGGCGCCGTCTGCCACGGTGAGTACCAATATGTCATTTTTTTTAATTTACTGCTAAAAGTAGTCAAGTAGAAATGAATGTTAAAATTATAAAAATAAATATACATAAATTTAGAGCAAATTACATGTAGAAAAGAAAGTAGAACATTGTGAGGTTTCTTATGTCGGCCAGACAAAAAGAAAATTGAAAACGTGGGTTAGTGACTACCGCAATCAAATTAATAGAAACACGGACAATATCTCGGTTATTACAGAACACAGACTTTCTACCGGTCACGATTTTAATTGGGATAAAACTAGAATTTTGGACTTTGAGAATTTTTATTTTAAAAGGTCCGTGTCGGATATGTTACATATTAAACTTACTGACAATACTATCAATGCCATGTCTGACACAGATAAGTTAAAGCCTTATTTTGCGTTTCTCGACTTGTATAAGGCGAAATAACGATCTTTCTTGGTTCTAGACATATGTGCGTATTATTGTTGTTTTTAATTCTTGTATGGGATATGAGTTGTTCTCACAGTCATATGTAAAGGTTGTACATCAGTACGTAATCAGCTTTCAACAACAGCTTGTTATCGATTTCTCTTTCCCGAGTATATTGTCGGGAATTTATTATCCATCATGTTGTGTTGATGTACAATCTATTTACTCTTTAATTGCTGTAAGTTTTACTCTTTTTTTTACTATTCATTTTCTTTTTGTTCATTATTTTTTTTATATTTTTTGTTTTTTCTTTTTGTTTTGTTATTGTAAATAGTTGCCACTGATGAAGATCAAAATCCATGATCGAAAACGTTTGGCATATGAATAAATGATTCTGCTTCACACTTACATCCTGTATCGGCCCTCTCTTCATTTTTATAAAGTAGAACATATTTATGTTTAGGAAAGCTACAAATGTCACGTAATTCATAACGTTTTCAACATTCTTATTTAGTGTGAATATTTGTACAAGTGTCATAAAATTTGTTTTAAAGACAACAAGAATATAAATTAAAAAAACAACTTTATCTTCTTAAGACAGGATGTCTCGGTAATTGCTTGTAACTCGCTATTTGCGCTATTAGTGTCGATTTCTTAAAAGCGTTTGAGAACACAGGAGTCATCTTTATATACACGTGTGCGCAATAACTTTATTTTAAGACCCACTAAAAAGATAAATTGTGCAAACACGAATCCGACTTGTTCGTTTCTAAAACGAGCTTTCGAAATTTGGATCTCGACAGCACCTTGTTATCACTTGTAAGTTACGAGCGGTCATTTGCATCTTATAATTGGTGCTCTCTCGTTATAGTTTCTGATATCCGATCGAAGCGTTATCTTAAAATAGGAGAGACGATCGATACTCATTTCTAAACGCGGCGATGCAAATCGACAAGTGAGACTTTATCGTCACACGAACCCGCTTGGATATGCATCGGCCGACCGCGTGTAATGACAGAAATTTGATGCATCGCCGATTGATCGCCTCGACGAAAATTACTTACGTAATTTGCGATTACAGGGACTCACGATGGAGATTAGTCCATTATGTAACACCGCAGGATGCGCCGCGTTCTTCGCTCGAGAGCGCGGAGTTTCTGAAAATCTTTTTCCTTTTTCATTTGTATTCTTTTCCGAATTATAGATCTGTCGGTTTTTTTGTCATTTAAACAAATCATTTTTTACCGCAATATAATTTTTCCTGGTCTTTCGGGATAACCTTCTTATTCTATTACGAGATTATATAATTTCAATGTTCTCACGTAAGACCGCGAGATCGCCTTGAGCAATTGTTTGTACACTTTTGTTTCGCTCTCGCATAATGCTACGACATTGTTAAATAAAGAGCTATTAAACAAAGCTCGGAGAAGAAATACTGTAACCAATGTAGGTCGTACACCGAAGACGGTATTAATATGCCGCGAGCCGTCATCGTCGCTTTTACGACTTACAAAGGCCACAACTTCGGCAAGGGCCATGTAATCTTAAATGACTATATTAAGGTTGCATTCAAAATTACTATTACAAGGGCACTCGGATCGTTATAACCCAATCGGTTGTTCACCTCAAGCATTGATGTTCTTCGAAAAAATTTCGGAAGCTAAACTTCAAGTAAACCGCGCGCGAAATGTATTCTAATTTACTCGTTCGCCTTGGTCTTGCAAATTTTGCAAGTAAAACTTAACGATAATCATTAAAGGCACGTGCGAATTGACAGCAAGGTGACAGTGCAAAATAAATGGATGCTAGAAATCAAAATGACAAAATGATCAAAATATATTCAGTGATCAAACATGCAACAACAACCAAAAAAGATTCACATTTTTCATTTTTTCTTTAATTTTTATATATTTTTTACGTAACATTAACACGCGCGCATATATCAGTTATATCTTTTGTATTGAAAAGTCTGTTCGATCTGTCGTTAGAAAATTCCGCGTTAATAGAGAAAGCACTTCGACGCAACAACGTCGCGTACCTAGCATTGAAATCTACTTTTATGCACCTTGGCAGTGAAACCAGCTCGAGGCGATTCTCTCTCGCGCGCGCGATCTGCGTTTCGGGATCTCTTTTCTCTTTCTACATTCGCTGAGCATTCGACGATTGCATTTCATTAACAAGTGCGGCACGCCATCGGGAGACGCACGTGCGACAACGCAATGCAGCCAATGCCCGCGTGCAGTTTAAAAGGCAATTTAAAAAGAATGCGTTGCGTTTTATGCAAAAATTATTCCCTTCCGAGAAGAAAAAGAAAGGCACGACATATTTTTGTAATGCGCTATATATTTATTATTTTTTTTAATATCGCGTGATAGTTTATCATTTTTACGTATAATATCTTTTTTGCATCACGATATACAAAATGTGTACTTTCAAGAATAAATAAATATTCGTCTTAAACTATCGATAATATAATTGAAGAATGTTTCTATATGAAAAGTTTACTGGAGAAATATAAAAACAATTTTAATAATTAACGCAACAAAAGATTGCGGATTATGAAAATGCCGGCGAATTTTTAAATTAAAGCCGAGTTCAAAGAGTAACTGTTCTCTCTCGCGCGATGAATTGTTTCGTCTGAATGAGTTTTAGCTCGATACCCGATTCACTTTCGTTCCGCGCGTCGCTGGAATAACAAATCGGGCGCGGCATATTGCGGTTTTCGCCCCGACACCGAGGCGACGACGACGAAGCGAAATCATGCCGAGATCTCTCACGCGGCCGGAATCAGAGCGAAACGGAACGGTGGCGCGCATCGCGTGCATCGTTTTCAGCGCATCGCGCACAATTTCTTCGTCGGTGAACGACGTTGTTCGTGATGATCATCCCGTGTAAACCATTATAGACGTGAGTTTGGAACATGTAGACAAGTTCAATTAACTAACGATGTAAGATATCTCGTCAGAACGTATGTAATTAGCGGGATTCTCTTTGAGCAATAAATCACACCTGTAAACATACATACGAGATAAATATGTGCAGGATATATTTTATTAATAATTGTAACATTACACCAAGACAAGAAAGAAATTTCACGTAAAAATTAAATAAATAAATTTATTTTTTATTTTTTAAACTTTTACAAAATAAAGCTTCTAGTATGTGAGAACATATTTTACATTTTTCGACATATATATATGAAGATTAGAACATAGTACATGGAAAAAAAATTATTTCACTAGATGTTTCACGAGATTTTTTTTAAATATATATTCGCATGTCTCGATAAAGAGGCGATAAATCTGAATCACGTCAGATCTGTGATTTCTATCGAACGTTGCCCTTTCCGAGGGCAAGAGAAGAAAAAAGAAGCGATATCCGACGATAATTTCCTAGGCACGACCCTCATAGGCTGACTGATGCATCACGCCACATCACGCCACATCACATATATACATAAAATGCATCCCACTGTCGCTGGGGGAGGAGAAGACGAAAGAATTCGTACGAATTCCGACACACACATGCACCGGCTTTCTTCTTTTCTGTCGTCGTCTCTTCGTCAGGGCCGACTGCCGTGCACCTATAATGCCGCCGCACGCACCCTTCTCTCTCGGCCGTCGCACACGTGTTTGCATTCCAGCGCGATGTTTCACTAAATGCACGCATTGCATCGGGTTTAACCACCCCTCTTCGGAGGGAGAACCAGTTTCTTTCGGAGCCGGCGCGGCGTTGCGTGCTTTACGAGGAGGAGCGCGAGAAAAAAGGGGAGCGGCAAAAGACTTCGCCGAATCTCGCGAAGAATAGGCTGCGATCGTCATTCCGCACGATATCGAGGCCGACAAATTCCTCCCCATCTTTTTCGGAAAGAAAAATGTCTGCATTATATGCTCTTTTTGAAGTTTTAATGTTTTTTAATTATTGAAACGCGTGTAATTTTTTTATAACAAGAATATTCAGTCTTGCCAAGACTTATGCGCAAGAAAAGAAAATTATTTAAAAATGAAGACACATACAATGGAAACTACAAAGAAAATATTTTCTTTTGAATCGGTGCAGCGGCTATAAACAGCGCACAATGTAATGACAATTCGTATGTGTGCGTGATGTTTTTGCGGAAAAAATTAGACGTTGCGAGATAATGAGGTAAATCACAGTTTATACACAACTCGCAATCTGCTACCACCCAACTAATAGTGAGACATAGAAGCTTGAGCAACGCGTAACCTGGATGCTCATCGGGACGCGTGTAGTATGTAAGTGCTGTTCAACTATCAAACGTCACGCGTCAGTAGACGGAGTCTCATTGAGCTCGAGATTTGCTATCAATATATCGCGAATAAACCGTGCGATTCACATGACATACAACGACACAAGATAGCTTTGTATATGGTTTTGTTCAAATTTATTATACATCCAAATTATTGAATTATTTCGTAAATAAGTGCGTTTCAATTCTTTCGATAATGTGCACATATTTTATTTCTTCTTGTTTCTATTATATCATTTTAAAAGCAGCAAATGAATGAATGAATAAAGTAAAATGAATGAATAAAACGCGGAATTAAAACCCCGGTATGTATTTTACAACGCGTATTTCTTCGAAAATTGCGTTTGCGCGCTCAAGAGTAACGTGAAATAACAAGCCGAGTCCTGTGCGGACGAAGGATGCACATTCCTGCATATCCTTGACACGATCAGAGCTTTCTCACGTCAGACATATGCGCCTCACCGTTTACGGAATTCTCAGGTTTCAAGGCGTCGACGTCGTCACCGTCGTGTGCAAATATAAAAAAAAAAAAAAACGGACATGCACATATCTCTCGACGCGAAGCCAGCCGTGCATGAAGAGAAAGATAGAGAGGGAGCACGGAAAAAAAAGAGAGATAAATTAGTTAATTACTTAGCCTGAGACAAAATGCCGTGGAAATATGTAAAGAATTGTGAACTAGAGTCACGCACGCAAAAAAAATTATTTACAAGATTAAAATAGTAATTATGAATTAAAATAATAATGAAAACATAAACTACACTGTTCGTTACAAATAAAAAATAGAGAAGGAAAGGTAACAGATATAATCTCGTCTTACGAACTTCGCGGAATAATTGCTATTAGTCATACAAAGTGATTTACAACAGATGACGTTCGTACATACTTCAGACATGCACCGGAATGCATATTTGATAAGGAAGAATCGCGGATGAGAGACGTACAAGTGCGAAATCTGGTGAATCTAATAATCTCGCGGATGTAATATGGCAATGAATCTCCGAGTTCGACTAGTAACTATACGATCGATTAATATTCGCGGCGAGTCGATCCGCCGACAGCGGAAACCAGAGGACTGACGATCAGTCGCGCGCATTTCCGGGATTGATTGCGAAGAAGAGAAACCGGAAGTTAAATAAGATCCTGAGAAATATTTTCAAATCAAAGAGGAGACGGAAAAGGATAGAAAAGAATTTCTCTAATCTGAAGTGTAATAATAAAAATTTAAACAACTAACTGATGTCTTTTGATTGTAATCAACGTTGATTGTAATCAACAATAATAAAGATATGTTTGTGTACTTTTTAATTTAAACCCGTTCGAGTTACTGTAATGGTGTGCAGAGATTTTTCGTCTCTCGTTTATGAAAAGACAAAGTTGTGGCGTCTATACCGTGCCTCTTGATAAATACCTACTTACAATTCGGTATTTGAAGAATTCGAATAATTCCCCATTAATAAATAAATCTCTCGGATCTAGAGGCCGAATATATTTCGAATCTTCTTGGAAGTGTTGATGTGTAGGTTGATGCTTCCTCGAAGAATTTCGTTTGCAGTTAGACCAGTCGACGACTTCGTTGAAAAGGTGCGGTTATCTTGCAGCACAAGCAGCATGATGTAATGCGCTTGCAATAACGAGGCGTTATATCTCGAAGAAATAAGAAAGCTACGTTACGTTTAAGTTAATATTATCTGCGTTTTATATCGTAACAATTAGTTAATTTTCTTTGTCGTGCGCACTTATTAAATATCACGTCAAGCAACAATAATGACGGAAAGAATAATTCACGTGTGGATACTTAATTACTTAAAAACGCGCAAATTTCTGAGTCATGCATATGTCGATGATTTGCATTTATTTTAACGATTTTCTGCGCGTGGCAAATAGAGTTTTTCTGTTACAAAATTTTTACCTCATATAATAATTTCATCATCTATCTCTTGGCGTCTTCTTTGGCATTACCCATCATGACCGTCATTGCGCGCCGCAAAAATAGGCAGAGCGAATCAATTAATGAGGACGAAATCGAATCGACTGGATCGCGCGATCGTGTTCCCCGCTTACGGGTCAACGGCCGTCACAGGTTGCGATTTTAATTACGGAGCAGAATTCTTACTACATGATGGTCTCTGATCTTTCTCGGTCAGCCGATCGATTTCGCTCGGCTACGCTTCTTACCTCATCTATGCTTCATGGTCTTGGGACGAGATTCCATTGTCGCATTTGTCACGGCCGTCTCTTACTCTTTCGCCCTCCCGAAAAATCCATCCGGACGGTAGGTATGTAATTCGATCTGAGACCTCTGATTATCAGGCGATAAACTTTTCCTGTTGAGACGCGGCGTATATTTGTGACAAAGAAAGTGTAAGAAAGTCTAGCCATAACCCGACGGAATGTGCGCTTCCTCGGTTTGAAAATTCCAACTCGCTTGATTTTTATCGCTTTGAAGTCGTAAACTTAAAGCAAACGAGATAGATGCGTTTGTAAGTAAAAACGGATATAATAACGCGATATCGCGTGGAAAGTGCGTTTCTCAAAAATTAGAAATTTATTTTGCGTTCTTAAACTGTCTCATCTACCAATATATTTAGAAGATACCATACATGATTTAAAGACGAAAATCAGAAATTAAAAGATCAAAATATGCGCCAGTCTCCGCGCGGAATTACAGCTGTATTACGAAATTGGTGCAACGCGATTGCGACATCAGAGGAATTCTTCACGGATTGTATTCCGACATTCAATTGGGTTTCGACAGAAGTCAATCGCTACACGTAACGCCCGTAAAACACACATGCCGCCGATCAGTGTGTCAATGTAAAGTTGAAACGACCTTCCAGTGTCAGCGACCAACTCCGCGTTTGTCTTGAGGACGGCGTCGGCTTCAACGTAAAGTCCCGCGGCTTTAACGTTACGCGACAATACACCAAGGACCAACTTCGGGCATGTAATTGTACACGTACTACATACCCGTCATGTAGAAAGCGTGCGATCGGTCGCAGGGGCGTCTCTTCTTTCGATAATTGCCGATGAAGGATTGAAAAATCATTATTGCAAGCTCGTTTAAAA
>QVOB01024658.1:0-12990 GCA_014839585.1 Pseudomyrmex concolor
TCGAAACAACATTGATTACAACAATTTTTTATGGCACAATATCCTGCTCTGGCTCCATATAGCCTCACAGTTAATTGATACTTGAATTTGAAAATGTATGTACTCTGTGCAATTACATGATATTGCACGGAATTCCTTCTTATCCTTATTTGCCATACTATTGAGAGAAATGGATTGCTTCTATTTGCTTCAATCGATTTTTTCTTAACCGTTTGTTTTTTTACAGTTACAATAATTATATCGAAAGAGATAGAGAAAATGAAGTTAAAAGCTTGCATAAGAGATGTTGATAATATCTTGTGTAATTCTATCTTTCTCTCTCTCTCTCTCTCTTTCTCTCCGTTGCTAATCTTGCACTTCATTAATTCGTTTAAATACGCGCCATATATACAAACGTACACACAGACTGACATCCATGCAATTTGTGCAAACTTCTTGAATACATAAACGTATGTCGCGTCACGTTTATGAACATATAATCTTATGATATCCATCACACATTTAGAGTAAGAGAGAGAAAGAGAGAGAGAGAGAGAGAGAGAGAGAGAGAAACAGAGAATGGTATCGATTCAATATAGTAGCGATTGGTCATGAATGTTGTCACATTTAATCCAGAGACACGGCTGTATCCCAATCTCTCGCATCAAGTTTACGCTTGACGAAGCCGCGTTCTGCAGTATCAATCTAATCGTGAGCTTCGCTAATTGCGCGTTTAACGTGTTTAAACATTAATTTATCATCCACTCTTGGATTACACTTTTTAAATCATATTAGTTTGTTAGCGGCATGTACGACAATATTTTTTAATTCGAAAACAGAATTTCGTAAATATTTCGCGCGAAACAGTCTGATAATTTTGTTTATTTCGAGACAGTTTTATTGAGTGACAGTGCAGTTTATCGCGGCGCGTGCTACGTACTAATATTAAACTCGATTCAACGCCATTACATCAGCGTCTATGCGATAACAGTGACTTATCTGAAAATTGTCGAAAATTTTTCAGTAATTTTTTAACCGATAGCGAAGATGAATGCGGCGAGAACCAATTAGGAAAACTAGGACGGTACTGTCATATAAAATGGAACTCGTTGAGCAAAAATATTAAATTTTACTTGGACTGGACCGACGCCAGTATTTGAACGCATATCGGTACTCTCCAGAAGTGCCACCACGCCTACCTATTTCCATTCCGCTCTTGGGCAAATCTACAATGAGTTCGACACGCACACACGAACAGGGAAACGGTTTTCCAGTTTCACGTGTATGTAGACGACAACAAAGCCGCATTGGGAAATCGAACCCGTATATTGTACATACACACAAGCACATGTAACATCTAAATATTTCAACTACAATTAGTTCGATTTTCATTATAATAATATAATGATTTTATATGTGCTTAACAATAATTTTTTACTTATAATTTATTATCGGTGGCATCTTCTATTAACACGATTTCCAACAAAACGGCTGCCAGATCGGCAGTCAGAAATATGATTCTTATATGAAAAAACTTTTCCATTTTTAAAGAGGCGAGACGATTTTCTCCATAAACACAATATAAGGAATCTACGTAAAAGTGTGTGGTAACTGCCGTAGTCGCTACTCCAAGCTTCGCGAAACCTCGGAAAGCTCGAAAGCCCGCGATCTCGAGACTACGCGAAACTTGAGAAGCGCGCATATACGTACAACCAGGTACTCGCACATAGAAGCGGAGACGTTCTTCGTGCACGGACCACATGAGTGCACGTTAGCGCTGAAATGCTGAGGCCGCCACGCGTGTCTGTATGTTACCTATACGTGTGCGCTGCGCATCAAACATTCATTCGACTGGGTAGCACGAAATGGAGTCTCGTCTTCAAGCACGCCGAATACTCGGTGCGCACGAGCATTTACCGATCTTTTCGCCAACCATTTTGCGCTCGCTCGCAGGATTCACGAGAATCCGGGCTGAGCATTTGCGGATCGATCCGGCCGATCTTCACCGAGAGTGGCATCTATCGGTTTCTTATACTCTCTTGTATTGTAGTTTACGTCTTTTCTTCTCAAGTTGTAAGTATCAGCAGAGATAGATAGAGGAAAGGAAAGAGAACGCTCATTTCCGGCTCCCGGATATTTAGAAAATGTCTCTTTGGTTCGTGACACGTTAACAATATATCTTTTCTGCGCACGGCACAATGTAAGGTGTATATGTGATATAGTCTGAAAAATATTGAACACACAAATTGTGCAACACTTTTTTAATATCGTTTAATATTATCTGCAAAATATTTGTTTAATATTGTATTTAAATTACGCGTGAACATATCACATGACTACAAGTAACGTATAAATTTAACTAAATTTATTCATATAGAATAAAACTATGTTGAATGTAGTAACATGATTAATTAATGATCGAATCATTTTGAGAAGATGAAACTTTTTTTGACTTTACTTTTCTCTGTACGCAAATGCATAGAGAAAAAAAACACACAACAGGAGACTATAGAATAATTTATAATTTCGACCGTTTCTTCGAGAGATGTCTTCCAGAACGTTGCAACTGGAAAGCTCAGAGAGAAATGATGACGCTAAGTTTGCTTAAAATACTCATAGCAACTTTGATATAAAGGGAAAGAGAAAGAGAGGGAAGGAAGAAGCAAGGTTTCTGTTAACAGATAGTGTACATATCATTTTGATGCATTTACATGTAATATGCAAAAAAGGTAATTTAATGCATGTATTACATTAAATTAAGACAATTAATTATTTTCAAGTCTTATTTCGAAAACGGACAAAACAGTAATTGTTACATCTATTATATTATATCTTTATAAATAAATGCTACACAGCTATGTTTTATTCTGTTCTCTGTATCAGCGTTGGCTAACGGTCGATTAATTACTTAAAAAAAAAAAGTTATTCCAACGATATATATACATTATCATCTTAAAGATTCTTTAAAAGAATATTTACAAAACTACTAGTCCAACCAGTACGTGATAGCAGTTCGTGGGAACTAGCTACGCCCGCGGCTTTTCTGCCGTGTCGCCTAAGGGCGTAATAGCATTGCGGATGTAATAAGAGCATGTCCAATACGTTTAAAACGCAAACCCGTTGTCAACACACGGACTTTTCGTGTTCACTACGTGTACATTCTCGTGTACAAAGGCAGAACTCGAAGCGCTAGTTTGCGCTATACATTTGATTTTGACATGTCACTTTTTCTATATGCGAATTGTATACTTTGCTTGTGCGCAGATGGATATTATTCTCGATTTCATTATTATACACCTACTGTTCTTCTCGAAAATCGCAACCAATAGAAAAAAAAAAAAAATAGATCGAAAAAGAATATCGATAGATATACACGATCTTTACTCCAATAATATAAAACAGAAATGTTGCTGTTGTACAAACTGTTTTAAATATCGCGTATGCATCGCGCTGCAGGTAAAACTGTCACAGCGATGTCTATAACACTTGCAAATTTCGACAACTATATCGTGGATCGTGATGGTTGACCTAAAAACGCCATAGCGTAGATCCTGCGGTTGTTCGCGGACTCACACGAAAAATTAAGTCTGCAATATTAATTCTGAAAACGGCTAGCGCGACAATACACCGTATTCTTTTATTACCTTTTGTGAATAGCAAGGTATCTGATTTTTTTTTCTTTTTATTGCAGTATTGATGTGTGTTTGAATTTAAATAATATCCGAATTTGTGTATAGTCTCTCTCTCTCTCTCTCTCTCTCTCTCCGGTGATTGTTTGAATTTAAACGCGGAAAATGTAACAGAGTCCTTCAATAATTGGTATAATATAAATTGCGTTCCATTAAGTAAATAAATACATATCATTAATCCTCACTAATTATATATCGCGCACAGTGATTGCCGAATACTATTACTTTCACATCTCTGAAATTACATATTGCATATTACGTGCATTCGCGCGTTTGCCTTTTTCATGAAGATCCACTGTATTTAATCGCAGATCGGATAGAGAGACCGACACACCGATAAAGATTACACACATGCATAAAACCTCTCGCACGCATACTAAGTTTTAATAAAGTATTGTAATGAGAACAGTGAGGATGTTCGCGAGGGGTGGAATTTGAATTTTAAATCCATTAGAACACAACACGAATTTTAATACCACATTAATAATAAATACACTTATATATATGCGAGAAAATTATTATTTTATCGCAACGTTATATAATTATTATTCCCTGTAGAACGTATAACATATATTATTCTACATGTCTCTACTTAATATTATTACAATCGTGTATAATTGATTCGATTACACATATATCGGTAAATGAAGAGAATTTTCATGTAAATTATCGATGAAATAAAACACGTGTGCGCATTAAGTATGAAAAGCTGCGAGTATGACAAATAAATATATCTATCAATATTAGCGAACTAAAACAATATTAATTATAATGTGACATTATAATTAATACTGTTATGTGAAATTATAAATGTGTGTGTTTATAGTAAAATACTTTTGTGTGTGTTTATAGTAAAATAGTAAAATACTTGTATTTATACATTTTGATTTAAAATTTATTGTCTTAAATTTAATTTCTCTATAAGTATATACGATATTTTCTTTAAACCGTTTAAATAAAATTGAGTATATATATGGCATAAATATAACGAGAAGATATTATTAATTACCTCGAGATGGATCAATAATCAAATAAAGCACCTTAGTCATCCGATTATCGTTAACGAGTTTACACTCGTGTGTTATCTATCTGTACTACTTTTTTTATTTAATTAAAAAAAATGTGCACAAAGCGTATCTATATTATATTTTCTACAAAATCAGGTAACAGATATATGAATCTGTTATCTCTATGCAAGATGCAGCTAAAGAAATTATTAAACAAAATAAAATATACATATTTAAATCTATTAAAATAAAATAAAATATAGTTTTATAACCGGTTCGTTGACCAGACGAGGCGTACATTAAGTCGTTTAAAGAGACGAGGTCGCGCAATTAGTAAATACAAGTGAGCAAGAGTGCTTTATGCACTGCAATCAAATGGTTTCCGTAAACTGATGAATATATGTCGCATTAACTAACGTGTCAGTCGTATACTTCATATGTATAGTTATAATTTGTTTGACGTTTGTGCGCGGCAATTCTCATTAACTACTACATTTTGCGCACATGCACGCCATTTTTTAAATATTATTTCCCTAAAATCATGTGAAAACGAAAGTAAAAAAAGAAAAAAAGAAAATGTAACGTCTTAGAGAAATCTCTTTGCTTACAGACAATTGTAATATGATAGTTTTAGGCGCATCCTTTTTTGCCCGCACACGCGAAAGTATTTTTTCTTTACGTGTAAACATAGTGGCGTATTTTTTTTTTTTTTTCGAGAAACGTGCATCGCATATTTGCATTCGCGCAGTATAATAATATTATATCACTCGTCATTTGTTAAAGCAACTTATGAATAATCTCGCGATGCAAATGTCACTGTTTGCTATGCCGTGTACGAATGTTCGTACTTCTATGTTGTACGAATTAATTGGGACGACAAATCAAGTTGGACACGGGAGAAAAGTGAGCAATGCAAGAGACGGAATAATATTAAGAAGAAGAAGAAGAAGAAGAAGAAGATATGAAACGCGAAAGTTGCAACTAAGTCTCTCACTCTCTCTATTTTAATATACAAAAGTGCACACTTTCCGGCTTATTGCGACTAGCCGGACTTCCGGATATTATTTCGACGAATGATAAAAGCGACTTACATACACGCGTTTGTTACTTGTCGTTGTTCGAACAACCGGCAGCGTTAATCGTAATAATCGCGCGCTTGAAAACGGTTGTTACGTTACTTAACCGCATGTGACCTATTCGACAAAAGGATGAGCGGCGGGAAGGATGCGGTAATGTCATAGTCGTTGCTTTCACCGTGTAACCATAGATTAATGCGACATAAATGTGAGGATAATCAGAGAGTTTCGCAATTAACACGTGCAGGCGCGTAGAATCTAGTTAACGCGCGGTTAACATCAACGAGGTTTGTAATCAATGACGACCCATCTCCCGTTTTCCCGCTTTTCTCCATATACCAGCCACTGACTCCGCCTTCTATAGTTGCATCCATCTTCCGCAAATGTAAGTGCAGTATTTCTCCGTACTTTATAAACCACACAACTTCCTCGTTCTGAGAGTAACGTTCAAAGTTTGAAATGGACTTGCTGTTTTGTATCAAGTGCATGATGACAAATAAAACGATTCTTCTTATTTTTCGAAGTTGCTCTCTAAGTGCACAGTTTGCAAAAACATTGTCTTGCGATTTTATTGACACTTTTTTTGTCATACCACACTGATCAATTGCTTCCGCCATTCCATTAAGAGCGATATATATATTTCTCTTAATATATATGTATATATATCGCAGTTCGCGCTGATTCGTTTTAACGGTTTATTGCTCTCTTATCGCCATCGAACCGTCCAGATTGAACTAATACAATTTACGAAGTGCATTATTTCTCATTCAGAATATTTTGGAGCAAACCCCGTTGTGCTTTTTAATGCGCCATTAATTTATATCAGCGCTTAAAATACAAATATCGATATTTTCTGTGGTGTGAATAAAGGAAAGAATAAAAGAAAATCAACACAAAGAGACCGATTAAAGAAGCGCAAAAAAAAAAAAAAAACGCGCGTAATGTTTTTATTTACGACATGCAAAAGTCTGCGACACACATATTGTAATTTTTCATGCGAGTGTCAAGTGTTGAATTTCCTTTGTCCGAACGTCATGAACAATTAGATGAAACAGTGATCGCCAGTGCACACACATCTGTCAAATGTGAATAACGAATAATTGAGACAAAAACGCTATGTCACTGTGAATGACATCACGATCATGGAATTGGATGGTCACGTCACTACATCATGTAGTCGCAATGTGTGGGGAAAGCACGGAAAATATATATGTATGTCACGAGAATATGCAAAAAAATAAATGTTGTCTCTCAAAATATTTATATCTCCGCGTTATCTCCGTGTTTCTTTTTCTGTGAAGAAAACCGTTGCGTACACACACGTCGTATATATTTTGTGCATAATGTACACACATATATGCACAAAATTATACGAGTAAAATATATATACATGTATATACATACATGTATTCCCTTTACGTTCCGCACATCATCATAAACTTAAACAGCTTGCCAAAACTTTTAAAAACTTTGCAAAGACTGGATAATATTAAACTGCATAAAGTATAAAAACTCGATTGAATTCTGACATCGAATAAGATAGCAGCAGAGCTCATCGTCAGTTTTCTCTTAAGGATGAGATGGCGGAACTCGTTCAACTTATAATTGGATCTTTGCGATCAGACAAGAGGTACAAATCAGGCGGTATACAGCTTAGCACCCGCATTAACAATGAGATGACAGACAGATATAGATCCGATTCGTTGGCGCTTAAAGAACTATTCAGAAACTTGAAACGATCCCTCTCTTCCTTTTTCTCCTTTCCCCCGGTCTTTTCCGTTACCTTTCTCCAAATCCCACGGTCTCTCAACCTTCCCTCCCCAACAGTACTTCGTCCTTCCTCCTTGTTGTCGTTGGCATCGTTATACCCGTCGAAACTTTCTCCTGAACTTTGTAAGCCCTTTGAATCGTCGAAATCTCGAAACTCACCGTACTCTCTGTTTCTAACCTCTCGCGCCGTTGATCGCCGTTGTAGTTTTATCGAAATCCCGCGACCGACGAAACTGTGTGAACCAGGAAAAGCAATGTTGAGACAACTATCTCGGCGCGGTTTAATAGCCGAGTCCTTTGCGCGGCAAGTTACTACTACATTTCGCTTGAGATAGTTGCGAAACGCGAAACGTGCTAAGTCTGCTTCCTGTAAGCGTTCGGAAAATTTTGATGGGTTTTATTGCGTTGTTGTTTAAACTATTTCGCGCAACATATAAATTGTTTCTCTTGCGCAATTAATATATGTCTGAGCTGTACGTTTAATTAAATGTTTAATTAAAATTTTAATTAAACGGTAATTTGTGTCTGAAAAGATACATCGAATGTTCAGTGTTCACGCACAAAAACTGTTGTGATGCGCATATATTATATTTTCTACCGCTTTACTTTTATTTATAATTAAAAAAGAGCCGCGCTACACAGGAAAGTATTGATTGCCAAGTTTCGGACTGTAGGTCGATTGTGATTTGCCAACACTTGGCGATTGGCCAAAGCCGTTTCCGTAGACAAATGTCCGTTCAACCACGAAGATATAAGTCTGTTTAGTTTTTGCTGCTTTTTTTGCAATACCGTCTATTTCCTCGCCTCTCTCCTTTTTTCGCGTCTCATACGTTGGAAACGAAAAGTGGTTACACTTTTATAAGTATAAGTAGAGGATAAAATCATGAGAAGGAGAGAAAGAGATAGCGCACATTAACAAAAAAATTGCGAGATTTTGAAAGAGAGACAAAACCAATAATGAAAATTATGTTAAGACGTGTACAACGTTGAGAATGACTGCTTTTTATAAAAGTGAATTTAAATTCAATTTATAAATTGCTAGCTTTCGTTTTCATCTCTTTTATCGGAACAGATGAGACAGCGCAATATTTCGCTGTAACTATTTGCCAAATAATTTTATTATTTCTTTATTTTCTCATTATCCCCACACATAGCGCATTTTTTATTCAATTACATATTACACGTTTTATGTAAAACCACACCGAAGAATTTATGCACATCCGCGTTATCATAATCCATGTGCGGCGCCGATTGTATATTTTAATTAGTTTCGAAAATACTTCTCGCATTCGTTTTCGTCCGCGTGGTGTCTTGCGGGAGGAAACAAATCATCGTTTTCATCTCTGGAAGAAAACAGACATGTCTTTTCCTTGAAAATCCTGTTTTCGTTTCTCTTACTCTTAACTCTCGTGGAATTCTCGGGTAAGCCTCAAATTTTCTATGTGAAACAGTGGGCTTATCAGTGACACACGCAAAAGACGTCACGTCACAATGATATGACATCGCATAAATTATCGTCAAATTGCTGATATAATCAAAAAACTGTGTTGGGTTTTTTTTCACTTAATTCTTAAAGACTACGGATAAAATTTCACCTCATATAAATTTCATTTTAATGTTATTAAAAAACATAATCACGCTAATTTTAGGATATTTATTCACACGGATTAGACTTTTTTGACGACTTTTTTTATTTCTAAAATAAAAAAATATACATTGTGATAAGTTCATAAAGTTTCACTCATGATAGCATTAACGTGATTTTATAATAGCTTTTAACGATTAATGTTACATATCGATTTATAAAGAAAATTAAAAAATGTTAAAAATTATCATCGAAGTAAAAAAATAATATAAAATTTCAACAATCTCTTGTACGTATCTCGTAGTGGAGAAACTGATGATCGGAGAAAAGTAAGAAAGAGAGAGAGAGAGAGAGAGAACACTGTAGTGAGACAGGGCGATCACGAATAGGAGGTCGTGTGTAGTTGCGTCGAGGGAGTCAGTGAAAGGATCACGTGGTATATGGTCGACTTTATCGAAACCTCAGATTTATGACGTCGTCGGAGTAAGCGAGAGATATCGGAGAGTAAGATTGAGTCTTAGCGAATAGAAAGAGAAACCTGTTTCCCATCGCGTCTTTGTTCTCGTTTCTGCTGTCAATACGGTCTGTCGTGTCATATCGCGTTCTTTTTTTTTTTTTTTTTTTTTTTTTTTGCGTATTTACACATAGCCGCGATGCGAAACGTCGCATTGAAGAGGAAGAAACAGAGCTCGATCGAGCCCTCTCTCTTTCGAACTCGCTCCTTTCGCGATTTATTCACTCCGTTATGCGTATACGAGCTTTTTATGTCGCGATACGCGCGCTTATTGCGACAATACCGTGGCATTGCCCGTACGAGCGCTCAATTGGCTATACTTTTGCGCTTTATAAAGTGTATACACTGTCGTAGTATGTCATGCGATGCTTGGCAAAAGTACGTCTTTTTTTGCGAGTATTGAATTTATCCAATAGTTTTTCTAAAGCGAGATAATGAAAAGACACACACACACACACACATACACACACATATATACCCACGCAAAAATATTTTTGAGTTGAACCGAGCTCCCTTTCTTTTTCTCTTTTTTCTGTGTGTGTGAACTTTTGAATTTACTCGCAGTATAAAAAAAAGTACAAATCGCGTAGCGAGCGAAAATAAGAAGCTGCTTAAAACGTTGACGAAGAACTTCACTCCTTTCATCAACGTCTACAGAAAGGTGACCTGAAAGCCCATTGGGAGCTATTATAATGTACCGGGGAATCTTGCATAGAGCGAAAGGAGATAAATCGAACGTGAGCGAAATATCGGATTTCGTGATTCCCAGACTTTCATTACTCGCCACGGGCTATCCTCGTAGATCGCGCGCGGAATAAGGAAAATACGAACAGAAAGCACTTTCTTTCTTTCTTGCGTGCGTCGCGTTTCATGCGACCGACCGCATCTTCTTTTCCGTGCCCGTCGTCTGATAATTGGCGTTGCCGTCGGCGCCCTTCCCGAATTTCTCATGGGACGGCGCCGCGACCCGTTTTCTTCCTTCCATCTTTGCAGTTTCATTTTCTAAGTAGATCAGAAATATTTTCAACAATATTTCGCTATATCAGAATCCAAGATGCATTTTGTCCTCTGTAAAATTTTCGTCGATAATCGTGAAAATGAATATCTGTGTCGTAAAAATTCTTTGCGTACGTTAAATAAATTCAAACGTTATCCGCGAACGACTTAAACGATGTTCAGAGACGTAAGTATGAAATGATGTTGTAACCTAAAGGCACAATTTCGCAGGGAAATGACGGCAATCGTTGCGCAACTCGTCTCGCTTGAAAGGTTTTTCTGCTTCTCTCCGTTTTATTTTCAACAGACCCCAAAGATCGCGCACGGCGATTTATGTACACGTTCTTCGAGAGATGTACAAACGACGTCGTTTATTTAAGCGCTCGTGAAGATTGCGCGGCTCGTATTCTCGAATCTTTCCTACGTCCCACCAATTCATCTTCGTCTGATTTCCGCGCGTTTTAGCATCCTTCTTTTCTCACCACCAGTCTCGCTCATGAAGTAATCCCCGTACTCGTGTAGGTTCAATTTTAATGTTCGCCATCGAGCGGAGCGTACTCCTTTAAGACTCGACTTCAAAACTCTTGAGATGACTGCTCGACGTCGGCTGACTTAAACTTTTCACATGCTTTTACGTCGAACTTTAACATGTCAAAATTATTTCATTATGCTTGCATCGGTAGACAGTAACGTGCCGATAGAAAAGCAATCGATTCTTCGGTGATATTGATATTTCAGCTCGAAGAAACTTCATCTTTCTCTTGTATTAATAAACTCTGATATCGAACCATCTTGAATTATTAAATGAAAGTTTCCCTGAATTATTTTTTTCCAACAAATGCAATTTGGTTATTTGTGGCAGCTTGGTCCTTGGAAAGAATTTAAATTATTTTCAAGAAACGTCTTATTCAGATAATTCTCTTTCTGTAATTTCTAATTACAGAAAGAGAATTTTATTTATAATAGTCATTATCTATTTATAATAGTCATTAAATATTTTTATAACAAATATTTTTATAACAAAACACAAGAAATTTACGATACTGTCTTATGAAAAAAAGTTTTGTTATTATATGGTCAGCAAGAAAAATTTGCTAAAATCTACTGAAGTTTTTATTA
Organism: Pseudomyrmex concolor; assembly: GCA_014839585.1. Lineage (NCBI taxonomy): Eukaryota > Metazoa > Arthropoda > Insecta > Hymenoptera > Formicidae > Pseudomyrmex > Pseudomyrmex concolor. Next base: position 11,736 of record QVOB01024658.1, read on the forward strand.
CATCGACAAAACATTTTGTTGAAAATAACAAAATAAAAACTTCAAAACTAAAAAATTCAATAGGCTCAACTCAAGTTTTTTCGTGCTCTATTATAATAAATTTGTTTTGGTCTTGATAGTCAATCAGTCAGATTTGTCTTTGCGTCAAAGATACAACACGCGTGTTGTCATAATTATATAGCATAAAAAACAAAACACACTTTTGCCTTAAAACACATTTTCTACATGTTTTAAGGCAAAAGTGTGCGTTAGCCAAAATTGCCTCAGTTTTTTGAAGTCAGCGGCCAACGCGCTACTTCACAGCGATCGGTCCTATTCGGCCGCAAACTTTCGTACTCAATTAAAAGTTATAAATGAGACTGCTCCTCCGTAAGCTCGCTTCTTCGTCCGGTGAAGCATCTGCACCTGCTGCCGAATCTGATTCGCGATTCGTGCAGGACGCTAAAACTAGGCTAACTCTGTCCGCCAACATCTCAGAGTATCCCTCCCGCGATAAATCCCAGATAAATAGTTGTCTCCATGAAATGCGATTAATGGAACTTCTGCGATACGATCACAAGTCGAAATTACATCGAGGCCTTACGCGCACTCGTCCGATCGTCATCGGATGTTAACGTGAATTTTCTATGGAAAAGTTTTCTTCTTCACATTGAACTCTCCGATCGGTCCGTTTAATACAATCTTGATGAAATTTACTTTGTCCTTTCAATAGATTCGAATGTTATTAAATGTCGTTCAATAAAATAAAGTTGATAGGAATAAGAAAAAAAATTTTCCTGCGGAATTGAATTAATAATCGGTGATATTCTCTCGCAATCTTTTCCTTCAATTATCTGATATTTTCTTTTTTTGTTTTCGCAAACAGAGAGAAACAAATAGTTCGCAGTTTCTCTTTAATCGGATGTAACCTTTGTCGATAATTTATTACACGAGAGAGAGAGAGAGAGAATATTACCGTGGAGACAGTTTCAAACAAGCGCGGTACAATTTACAAGCAGATAATTTAAATGTCGAATTACACAATATGGAATGACGTAGCGCAAAGTTAACTTGATTGGCGGAAATTTACAGTCACGAAAGACAGTGTATTGTATGTGTGCACATCTAGCAATGGACGTGGAACTCCATTTAACTCGCGGCATCGTATAATCGCGGAAAAAAAGCGAGGGTTCGGACTAATGAAATATTAATGACTCGAACGATATGTGTTTCTGCGGGATTTTTTTTCAGCGAAAAAAATGCTAACAATAAACCG
>QVOB01024659.1:0-11544 GCA_014839585.1 Pseudomyrmex concolor
AAGACAGATATAGGTGCTCTAAGTGCGCTACACGTCAGAGGGGGTGTGTAAAGGTATTCCATTCTTGCCAAGACCAAGAGTGGGGAGCTGCGAAGGGCTGAAATATCCAGGGGCAAAGATCGCTCAGTTACTCTCTGACTGTGGCGAGTTTTATTCCAAATGTCTTCTTACCTTTCGTCAACTTGGTTCCTGCAATCGTTTGCTTGCGCGCGTGCACGGACTTGTGTCACTGGTGAAAACGTAGATTTCAATCAATATTCATCGATCCCCGGTTTCGCAAACATCGTCGATCTCGATGGAACCGCGCGGTGTAATCACCGGAGACGGTCTCTGTAAAAAATTAATATTTTTGTGTTACTGCGCGTCGCCGCAGGAGATTGCAGTGCAGCATTTCCGTTTATTTCCGAATGCGATTAAAAATCTTAAACGATAAATCGTAAGATTATTTACTTGCGATAGAGAGACTTTGTGAGATCCTTGCGCTGGACAATCGTCGCATCCGTCAAACGAAACGTTTACACACACTTGTCACGTGTAATTTCGAAAATGACAGACCTATCGTACACTGATTTTCGAGAGCGCCGTTCATACGGCACGGGCTAAATTAATCACAGTCGGCGCGGTAATGTGGAGAATTCAGACGCATCCTCTACATCTTCAGCAGGATACCAGATTACACCCGTCGGCCGCCGCGATTCTTTATAACGGTAATAAACGCGGAAAGTCAGGCGCGACGCAGCAAGACTCTGAAACGTTTGAAAATCTTTTAGACATATATCTTTTTGTTACATTTATTTATACTTTCTCGCGAGAGATCCTACGAAAGTAAAATAATTTGCGTCTTCAACGGGAAACAATGAATTACTGAAATAAAAATATGTTAGAGAATAAAAGCCGGATCATCATTTCTGATCAAGTTAATGGATTGATTGAGTGATTGGCCGATTCTGTTAAACGTGCGATTGATCAATTTCGACTACAATAATCAAGTGACTGAGTCTTACTTGGAGATAATGAAACTGATTTTAATTATTCGACTCATTTTCGCGTTCAAGTATAAAAAATAAATAACTGGAGTTTCTCGGAAACATAATAAAATATTTATACAAATGTGTTAACTTAGAAAAAGTCAAAAAAAAAGAGAAAAGAAATAAATTAATAGATAAGAGAGAGGGGAGGAGAAGAAAGGAGAGAAAGAGCAAGAGAGAGAGATGATCGTTTTTTTTCTTACGCCGTGCAACAACTTGACCTCGCAATAACTCGCGAATTCACGGTGGCTGTGTGGTGCATGCGTGTTTCGTTTTCTGCTCGCAGAGAGGTTCAGCCTCCTACAACAGACTTGCTCGCTGATTGGATCGACGGCTGGTGCCGGCAGCTCAGGGGCGGTCGGAGGCGGTCAGGTTCAACTCTGGCAATTCTTGCTGGAACTACTCTCGGATTCGTCCAACTCGACTTGTATCGCGTGGGAGGGATCGAACGGCGAATTCAAGCTCACCGATCCGGATGAAGTTGCGCGTCGATGGGGCGAGCGCAAGAGCAAGCCCAACATGAATTATGATAAGCTGTCGCGCGCATTAAGGTAATTTCGACGACGAATTCCTCTACATCCGTGTCTACATATCGCGGCTTCGATTGCTACGCAGTCTATCTGTTTAACCTTCAGAGGACCGACATTTTTTCCTTGAAATCTTATGCATTTAAGAGCCACACTTGTATACATATAACGTACGTCTCTCGTATACTAAAGTCTTATCGTGTAGATTCAGAGCTACTATAGTAGCTAGGCCGATCCTATAAAGATTAAAAGCTCTATCAAATATTTAGATCGTCTCTTTTACACATTTACACAAAAAAAAAAAAAAAAAAAAAAAAAGAAATATGTTGAGTTTTTTCTTCACGCAAATCAAAACTATCTGAAAAAATTCCGCAATTTGATCTTCGAGTTAGAGTGTTCTTTCTTTCAAGAGAAATTTCAACCAAAAGTTGCAGATTATTCCGATTCGCTGATGCGAATTAATTAAATTCGAACAGCTCAAAACACACTCCAGCATATTTACAAACAGATAACGTTATCTTATGTGTGCAGATATTACTACGACAAGAACATAATGACGAAAGTACACGGTAAACGTTACGCTTACAAGTTCGATTTTCACGGTCTGATGATGGCTTGTCAGTCGCAAGCCGGTGTAATGCTGGAAGCGTCAACGTCGACGCGGGTAACAGGCGCGAACTGTCATCCAGCCCGTCATCAGCCTCATCGTGCCGCTCACCGTTTGTATCCGGTCGGGCCGTCGTTTGCTCAACACTCCCTACCACCCTCATTGCAATCGGGACCATCCCTGTCTACTCAGCAATCGTCGCCAACAGGAGCAGCGGCATCATCGTTGCAACCGCTGCAACCACCGCCGCCACCGCCGCCGCCGCCGCCATCGCAATCATCACCGCCGCACTATTGTTGGCCGTATCACCGATACTCGTCATCGGCATAACGTGGGTCGTTCAATCGCTGTACTCGACGACTGTGCACGTCACACTCTTCTTCCAATTGTGTTCCACTTCCTTTCAGTCACTCCTCTCCTCAATCTCGTCAAGAATCGCCCGCGTAAAGACATTTTGTGCGCGGATCAACACGCCGGAGACAGATCTCTGACGATATTTTATTATCAAATCTGTCGATACACCGCTACTCAAACACATGATTGTTTACTGAAAAGCAATATATATTTACCACGTTAATACACGTTATCGTTAGTGTAATATTACCCTATTGCTATTTCTGATAGAAAAAAATTATCTCTATACTAACGATAATAAACTCGGATAAAAAGCGCGTACTTGATGCAATATATTGTATATTTTGTAAAAAAAACACGACTTTCTATGTAGCACAAAATACATACATGTTATAGGCTGATAGAAGATTTGTACTCCACGGTATTTAAATAAATTATTAACAGCGGACATCGAAAGAAAGTAAAAAAATGTTTTGAGAGAAATGTTTCAAACGCGTCATATACGCTCCTTAAAATTTATAAATCGGAATTTACGGAGTCAACTGATTGTATCTCTGAATAATACAAACTTTCGGCATTGTCCTGTGTCATACAATTCGATCCGCAAATATTGTATTTATTGTATATAAACCATCGTATCTTCGATGCGTCGTGAGGTACAACGGCTCCCGTACACTTTGGTTTTTGAAGTATCTATTTCCGGAAGAAAAAGCGAGACCGGTCACCCGCGAATTTCCGCCGCGACGAGCGTCGCCATGTTGTGTCCTGTGGTGCGCAGGAGTCGTTAAGCCCGTATCTCACTTCGTCTTTAAGGCCGTTATTCACAATGGGATCTAAACAGAGGTTCTGTTCTTTTTTTTTAAGTTGGACGTTTTGCTCCGTTCATATTCTTTCCTCTTTCTATTGGTCAGGCGGAGCAATCTGAAGACGAGCCTGAAGATTGGTGAATACACAGCCGTAATGTTCCGACAGATTTTACCTAACCACAAAGACCGTCGGCGTTCGTAGTTAGAGAGACGTTTCCTTCGACAAATTATTCGCGGAGAGGATGTTTGTTTTCTGAATCCTATGTTCCGCACCTCGCATCGAGCGCGTTTCCCGTCGAACTTCGTGGTGAGTGCGAATGCGTGCGAATATTGTGTGAGAAGCAAACCTTGCCGAAAATAAATAAATGCTTCGGTTCTCACAAAGGTGCCACCTGTGACAAAAGTTCTTTTTGTGTTTACAGAAATCTGAGCTAGAGAGCACGCACGTGTGGTGGATGTGTAATTTTCATAGAAGAATCCGCAGCGTTCTTCAGTGAGAAATTTGTGTATATATATATATATTTTTTTTTTATATATACGTATATATACATATATATATATATTGAGGACACATAGTATAATAAACAGAACAAAAAATACGGTCATGTTGGGAAAACAGATGTCAAAAGAGAAGGACAGAGACAATAATGTTTCCAAGTTGGAATCAAAGTGCAAGCTGTTCGTGAAGTGGACTCCGCCGAGAGAAAAACATTTATATTTCAGACAACGATTTGGATCGCCCAGAATGATAAGCAGATCATTTCCCCAAAGAAAGAGAAGCTTATCTTATTACAAGACAAGAAACTTCTCAACTTTTGATATTGTCAATGTTAAAGGAGATGCATCGGTTTTTGTATCACCAAAGTCAAGTTTGGGAAACAGTTTTCAGATCGATTCGAATAAATTATCGAGAGAATTATCCAGATCAGCTAAGATAATGAAAGCACTTACTTCAAGCTCTAGCTCGCTAAGCCACAGACACAGAAGTATAAGAAAATCCCTGAATTTTAGTCCGAATTCAAGTCCACGAAACAACAGTAGTTCTATTAGTAGTGACTCATTGTCACCCATAATTCCCGAGAAAGTGAGGCTCGATTCAACCTCAACTGATTCTTCTGCCAGCATATTGATCGCATCTATAGAATCGATTGATGAAAATCAGAATCAGACGCCTCAGCACAGTCGGAAGATAACAAATACACTGACCGACACAACTCCCAGGATAACAAAAGCTGCTGATACAGCAGCATCTAAATTGAAACTTCGAAGCAAACTCAAGGAAAGGATTGACAGTCTTGTAAATACAGCAGCAGAAACGCCTAGAAATTCCTTCAGTAAGTCAAATATAGATGGCTGTGTGATACTAGCTAGTACACCCAGGGAATTGTCTCATGGCATCAATCAGGATGAGAACAACAGGTCACATACACCGGAAAACATAATGTTAATTCCACAAACTATGAGCGCCATCAAAAAGAGTCACAAAAAGGTAATGTGTAGAAATTATTCAACATTTTCCAGCTAATTTCTTTTCTCTCGTATTTGTTCTTCTCTTTCATTTCAAATTTATAAATTCATATACTTAACAGCCATAATGTGAGATACTTAAGAGTCATATGTATGGCTGCAATGTGTGAACAAAAAAGCTTTAACTTTTAAATTCTTACTGTATGCGTTTTTAATTTGATATATTAAATTTTTGATTTGTAACAGGAAAAGTTAAATTATTTCGAAGATCTGTTATCCACACGGCAGATGGAGGTCTCGATAGCAGATACAAATCTGCATACAAACACGATAACAAAATCGTTGGAATCGCACGATGCGAGCGATAGTTTTTACAATATGACTCCCATAAAGGAATCACAGAAGAAGAAAAAAGTCGTTAAGAAGATGCTCACTTATAAGGACAGTGGGCTCAACGATACCAGATCGCTTTTGATGGATCACGATGCAGAGAACGCTACACTAGATAAAGATGATTTGGAAAACAGATCGGACGAGTCGCGAGATGACAAATTACAGAATATTGACTTGAATGTTCGCGATGTTGTTGAGTGTGAAAAAACTGCGCTAGATATCGATGTAGATTTCGCAAACTGCGACGATGAGAAAGGAGAAAATAACCGGACCGAGAAGACCAATTCCGAGAAAGAAGAATCCCAATCATCTCCGCAAGAAGAAGCGTCGCGTAAGAAGGTCGATGCAACGAGCGAAAGGAGAGCGGCATCTCCGGAGCGCGAGTCAACTAGTTTTCAAAATGACAATAACGCAGCAACTACACCCGACAATCACATAAATCTTGTGAAGCAGATATGCACGGAATCGATTAAAAAGTCGCACAAGAAAGTAAAATATGAAAAAAGAAAAGCGTTATTTCAAAGACAGATTCATCATCAGACGATGGAAATAGATAAAGCGTCGGCTGAAGATGTTGATCGGACGCACAAAGAAGACGCGAACGACAACAATGCGATCACAACTCCCACTTCGACTCGTCAGAATTCCGGTCGTCCGGTCACGCCTGAGGTCTTCAATTCCAGCAGACTCTTACTGTCTCAATTTTATTCGATCAAAAAGTCACACAAAAAAGACAAGGAAAAAAAAGAAAAGGTCCAGTCCGGCGCGATCGAACGTCACAAGTATTCGAAAACAAATAGCAATTGGTCGAAAGATGACGGGGAAACGAGCACCGATGCGACTTCGCGGAGCAATGAGTCGCTCCAGTTGGCGGATTCTCTTGGCGTGTTGTTCAAGAAGGGAAAGAGATCATTGAGAATGTCCTTATATGGCAACAGAAAGAGCACAGACGCGGATGACGAATTTAAGATCTACACTCCTATCAAGAGAAGACCGTTGATTCCGCTTGCTAATAGCCCGAACAAACCGTCACAGGAGAATAACAATCTTGCGGAAACGACGCCGGGAGAAATCGACTGCTTCAGATGCACAACACCGGTTGCGCGTCATTGCGAGAGCATCACGTCTGAGAAAAGTGGAGAATCGGAGGCGCATAGTCGTTCGAACGACGGACTCGCGGATATCGGAAATCAAACGCACGGCAATGGCGCGTCGACTCCGACGAATACATCTTCGACGACAGAGCTACGTCACAATATCGACTCTATCAAAGCGTCACACAAGAAAGAGAAGCTCGACCGCAACGGCGTTTGCAAGAAAGAGATTTTAGAAAAGAAACAGCGCTACACCATCAAGAACATCAGTTTTGCAGATGTGGCAGATACGTCGCGTGAAGATTATTCGTTGGAAAACGATATCAGCTACGCCGAGACGGGAACGTGCACTAACACATGTGAGGAGAATTTAAACAAAAACAGCGAGGGAATTAGTCACGAAGCATTCGCGAGTCGAGCGAAAAACATCAGTGAAGATTCAAAACCTGCGAAGGAATTGAAGTCGTCCGTCGTTGCAACGCCTCCGAACGATTCGAACATTGTCAAGTTAATCAGACTGTCGCACACAACTTCCATAAAGAAATCTCACAAGAAGGAACGCGACAATAACGCTCAAGCTAAGTACATATTTATGAGCGAGGAACACGACTTGTCCGACGACGGATCGATATTCAATGAGGAAGACAGATTGAGTTCAAGCGAATTTTAGGATCTGTGCGATGACAACGAGATGACAAATGATACAGATATAGATAGACTATGAAAGCACACGCTCTATTATAGATGATTATGACAGCGTCGCGACAATAATGTGTAAATAACATAGGATGGATTTTTTTTTTTTTTAATAGAGTAACAGACAAATTGACGAAGGAAATTATTTTGGCAAAGTCTTAGTGTACTATTTCTAGTTATTGTTTTGATTGCCAACATTGTGGATGTTATCCGTCCGCGGTACGATTTTTTGTCGCAGGAAGATTTTTTCCTCGACACTTTGAATTAAACTTAGTTAAGAAACAACATTGACGTAACTTGAGAAAAAATGCTTCTTATAATGCACAAATTATTAACACATCTTGTTGAAAGATTTTCATATAAGAAAGATCTAAAAAAAGACATAATATATATAGACTAATTTCTTGTGCCTAAAATTGTATACCTAATTGGGGTATACAAAAAAGTATTCTACATACGTATACGATTTTTGCTTCTTTTTTTTTGGTAAGCTCAATTGATTTTACTCTCTGCAATTTGACGTTTAATTTTATATAATATTATAGTTTCTCCCTCAACTCTCTATTTTTATACATATATATATATATATATATATATATATATATATATATATATATATATGTGTATATGTTATTAGATGTTACATTTCGGTTTTCACATATAATTTATAAGAGAAGTACGGAATATAGCTGTTGCGTAATTGTTCGAAATGGGGAAATAATAATTTTTTCCAATCGACGATGTTTTCGTCTTTGTTGCCACGATGAAACGACAATCGAAAAGCGAAACTAACTGCGATCGAAAAACTCGTTCCGAAGATTTACGCAAAAGCTACTTGGATATATTCCCCCCTTTTTTTTCTTTTTTTTTATCTAGTAATCTAACAACAATAATTGCCCTTGTGACTATTACATGTACGTTCATCATTGAATTGAGATGTAGTTTATCGCTTTCATCACCTTGCTTGACTCAACTAAAAATAGAAAAGATCATAATCTTAAAAATTAAGTTCGTATATTAAAAATTTATAATATTAATTTTTTTTTCTTACGTAGATACATGTGTCTTAAGTACAATTATACATCGTTAATTTCCTCCTGTATCTCATTGTAATGTATATAAGAAATTAGGTCAAATACATTTTTCTATATTGTTACACAGTGTACGCGTGTGTTTAAACAAACTCTCTACCTTTTTTTATGACATATTCGTGTTGTAATTTTGATGCACAGTGTAATATTGTGCTATGTAAATCACTGTATATATGAATAGCGTTCTATTGAGCAAACTCACAAGTTCGCGTCGTCAGGGATACAGAGAAAAGATTCTCGTTGGTAAATAACAATATCACTTGAGATATTGGTCTATATTTTAGTCTCTTTTTTTTGAAGATAAAAAGTCTCCCGCGACGATATAAATATTAAACTTGTGATTTGTGAAGAAGTTTGTGTTGCCAAAATGGAGTACATAGTATCGCCGTGGGAAATTGAAACCTACATACAAAGTTTAAACGTCTCGACTCTGCAGAATATCGGCACAAAAGAGTGCGTACCTTCGTCTTAGAGTTTTGTTTTTTTTTTTTTTTTAGTTTCTATATGTACAGCTCACGTTAAACTTGGTGTGTTCCAGCTGGCTGGATTTTCACAAGAGATTAACGTTGTTAAATCAACAAAGCGTACTCGAGGTGACGGAATTGCGCGAAGAGAACGTCGCGGAATTTTTTATCTCGTTAAAGAAAGTACGAGCTGATTTGTAATTTTTTGATAAATTAATTTTCTTTTTGAATTCTCTTCCGCGCGTTACCAGTAACAAATTTTATACATTCAGGTTCCCGTTCTCATATACGAAGCTATACAAATTGACATATGGAAGCACAAGGTGTTCCCGCTGTTAATTGACCTCAACAACGAGCCGTCCAACACGTTTATGTTGTTTAGCGTTTTTTATCACGAAGTCATTGCCGTTTCGCTGTTGGAAAATATACTGTTTCACTGCAAGAGCTCGGACACAATGGACGACACGATAATCGATCTCATCGATTATGCCGTTCAATGTATGACCGTGCTCTTAGACGAGAAAACCACGGAGATTTACGAAGGACTCGACATGAAGGATTTCAAGTATGATAAAGTACATCAAGTAAATTAAAAATAAAACATGTAAACTAACGTTAAATTTGTCAACTAGTGTCGAATATGTTTTTCTAGTAATTCGAGCCTGGATGAAATACTGAGGAAACATAAAATACTCGAATTCGACATAGGGATGAGATGCATCTCAGTTATTTACTATATAATAGAATTTTTGGACAGCTTGCCTCTTTATGTCGTTTCGCGCATTCTGACCACACACGATGTTCCTTATCTATTTGTGCAGTTGATTGAAAAACAACCGTGGAAGAAGGAGAACGAGAACGGTATAGTCATCTCCGTCTCTCTGATTCCCATCGAGTTGCGTTCCGATGATGAGAGACGTTGAATAGAGTTTCCTTAATTTTGGCACAGGCGAGATGTTAACGTACGACGCTAAGTGGCAGACAATTGACGCAAATGAAATTGGAAAAATTAATAAGAGAGAAGGACAGATATGGTTTGCTCTGAGAGAAGTGCTTCTCAATCCCAAGTATTCTTCACATTATGAGATCACAGAACACAGATTGACTCAGTTGTCAAAGGTGTATCGTATTGTTACTGATGCCGATTAAATACTTGATTTAAAAAAATAAATTTTTTTACTTAGTTACAGAGACATTTACACGAAGACTTGTTAGATCAAATCTGTCCTCTGATAGATCTTAAGAGATGGTTATCTTATGTTACCATGTCATCGGCACGGCCATCTTCGAATACAACCTGCAAGGTTCAAGTAGAAGTTATACCACAAGTACGATATATCATTACTGTTTCTTAAATTACTTTCCGTTATCTTAAAATGGTTATTAATGCAACGTTACATCTTGCATAATAAGCAAACATCAAACGTGTGTGTAAATTTCAGATAAAATCATCCATTTTAGAAAAATTTCACAAAAAATGGAAAAAACTCGCTAGACACCAGTCCAAGTATCTACTCACGGTAGATACAAATTACATTAAAGACGCCGCTCAGATTTTAAGCGATATTTACGATTTGGAGAAGTTGGATCGTTTAGAAACAAAAAAATGTTCTTTGTGCCAAAAAGTGTCTAAGAATCGATGTTCCAAATGTAAGGAAACTTGGTATTGCAGTAGGTAAGTGCGTTGATAATATTTTCAAAGACATGCGTAACATGTCAGCTTAGATGCAAGAGTAATATAAAAATTTCTTCGTAGACAATGCCAAGTGAAAGACTGGGAGAAACACAAGGACATTTGCAACATGATTACAAAAACTGAATAATAAACATAATGTAATTAATAATTACAGACACAATATACATTTACCCAATGTTTCTTTTTTGAATAACAGTGTGAACTAACTGTTATATACGTACCTCGGAAAGAAACTGATAAAATTATTAAAAATTCCAAAAACAAATATTTGTGTAAAGTGTTTTATTAAAAGTTACTTTAATGTACAGCACTTTGTTTCAAATATTCTAAAAGAACATCTTTCGCTGGTGTATCCTCTCCGAAATCCTGAAAGTAATAAAATGTATCTCACAAATATTGAAATAATAAAAATAAAGTAAATGTGATAAAGTTTCTAACGTTCAGATGGGCGTGTTGACAGCATGGTTTGTTTATGGGTTCTCTCAGTAGAGGGAGCCCAAATTATATCATCATATATTTTAAATATTAAAATGTTGACAACAAAACAAATAAACTAATATTTTATACAGCTCACCTTTATAACAACACAGGAGCAACCAACTACTTTACGCGCTTTGCCTGCACTATCAATTTTACATAGGCCTGCCCATTCACCTAATTTTTTATTGTTATCTACTTTTATCAGAGGAATTTGATGTTCATTGCATAACGCTTGTACCAACTTTTTATACATAGGTTCATCACAATTCTCTGCCAATATGCAAAGCATTGCTTGTCTTCTACAACAGAAGAAGACATCTATTATCATATTGATTTTGTTGTAGAACAGATTGTTCAACAAAATGTGTAGAACAATTCTTTTCTTTCTTTTTGTGTTTTTTATACTTTATCTTACTTGTCTAATGCCTTGGCAGCTTCATGAAGACCATGTATTACACCATCATGAATAAGAGAATTTTTTAGGACTTCTTGCAATGCTGTGTTAACATCCATATTACCACTAACTGCCACCGCAGAGGATACATCATCACTGTATCAAAATTAAAATTACCTACTCTGGCACCTATTTTTGTGATATGCTGAGTGCTTTCTATTTAGTGATTCAAGTTGAAATTGCTATGCTTTCTTCTGCTATGAGTTTGCGCAAATGAATGCTTTTACATATGGAATTACTGACCTTAGCTAACTCAAATCAACAAATAGATATCTCAATAAATAGAAGGCACCTAATGTAACATTAGATATAACAAGGAAAATAAAACCATGGTACAAGTATATATACACCAAGTATGCCATATTACACATACTTATACCATGAACA
>QVOB01024661.1:0-11108 GCA_014839585.1 Pseudomyrmex concolor
AAAGGTCATTATGACGTCATTTTGACTTAACTACTCTGACTCCTTGATAAAATAATGATCTTTTGAAGTCAAAGTGACGTCATTTTGACTTCATTTTTCATGACTTTTTATTCTCCTTGGGTATAAATAGCGCTGATAGCATGCTCCCCGAACGCAGCCTATAATGTAGTTTACCCACATTTACAAATCAATATCAAGAATACTCTAGAAATATATGGACTCTGCATAAGTTTTTAGGTTGGTATTATCTTTGATTCGTTGTTCTCCTGTTTATTATAAATTGTCAACAGAGATTGAACAGAGATATAAGTCATGAAAACAAAATACCAACATGTGTTAACATAAAACGTCCGGTTATAACCGTATTATCTCTCGTAAGCAAATAAAGTAAGTTGTACTGATTTAAAAAATTCACCATTTTACGGTTTTCATAATAATTAATGAATTATTAATTTAAGATCCGGGAGTGAGCGTGCCTCCGTCGTGAAAAAACAGTCCAGCATTTCGCGTGCTCGTCATTGGTAGACGTGCTGCAAACCTCGCAAAATTGGTAATAACTTTTTGATTCAATGCAGCTCGTTTTACCTACTCACGAGAGATGACACAACTATTATTAGACATTGTATATTATTACATATATATTATATTTCCACTTAGTAAAAGAAATCTTCAGATATTAATGCTAAAATCGTGTTGAATGCTAAACGACTTTATAAGAACTTATGCTTATGATGAGATAATTCTTATTTATATAAATAAATATGCATATTTTACATAAGTATCGATACGCATTGAATAATATATCAATGCAAATGAATAGAAAGGAAAATTATTTTTTTTCATAATACACACATGTTAAATGTATGGATATACATATATATATTCATATATGTACATATGTGTGTGGAGGGGAGGATATATATATATATATATGTATTTATTGGTGCACAAACAGAGCGCAGACAACCGTTACCGGAATTTGCGGATGTAGAACGGAGAACAGTATCTAACAGTAACTGCTTTGCTTAAGACGTGATTTTAAAGAAATATATGCGCGAAAACAGCGCATTTTCTGACAACATACATCAATTTTGAATATATTAAGTTGATTAAATCTAATTCAATTTAATATTTATTGATACCGTATATAAAAATGTTACTTGAAATGATTTCCATTTGTGTCCTTGCGCTTGGCACCGTTTTGTATACTTTTTGTAAAAGTCAGACTGGCACAAACATATATTACACAATACGATATTTTTACTGCGGAATCAAATACTGGCTCCATGATATATACGACGCTAAATGCAACAAGACTGGTGGTAAGAAATAAATTCTCTATCTTTTATTCATATATATAACGCACACGTTTTTCAGATTGTTTTAAAATATAATTGTTTTTTTTTTTTTTTTTTTTTTCTTACCAATCAAACTTTTCCAGAATTATTTATATAAAATGTTTTTAATTACATATACATATATCAATATGTTTATAGCAAAAAGAAAATAATAAATATAAAATTGTATGTCCCAAAAAAATAAAATATATATATAAACACAAAAATATATATATAAATAAAGTAAAATATATATATACAATTTTCACAATAATTACAATTATATATATAATTTACACATAAATACATACTTGCATTTTGTCTTGATTCATAATATTCCGCAGCTACTTTTTAATTTTTAGATTTACCCTCAATGCCGGATAAAATCGCAATTGTAACTGGCGGTTCTAGAGGTATAGGAGCAGAAGTAGTCAAAAAATTATTACAATGTAACATGGAAGTTATAATCGGTATAATATTGTAAATTATATATTTATGAAGTATCTACTTGTTATCCACATCTTTATGTACGACGAAAAATATATAATTAGCATGCAGGACAATCAATGCGGGTGAAAAGCTTATTCTCGAAATTAGAAAATCCAGTATTACTAGCGGGCGTACAAAGGTTTATAAACTTGATAACGCGTCTTTTGAATCGGTGAGAGAATTTGCCGAGCAAATAAACAAGGATTACAGCAAAATTCATATATTAATTAATAACGGTATGTAAGTACGCTTACACACACATATACACAATGTAAATAAGCGCGTTCACACACATATAAAGATAATTTTTTAACCATCATAAAAAAAAACAAAATCGTTGTTTCTTTTTAGCTGGCATCATGTTTCCTCTTGTTTACACAACAACAAAAGACGGCTTTGAAGAGCAGTGGGCAATAAATTATTTGTCACACTTTTTACTGACATCTCTTCTTTTGCCGTTATTGGAAGCCGGTGGGCAGCCCGATAGTTGTAGCAGAATTATAAATGTTACATCGTGTGCTAATACTATTGGAGACATGAACTTTAACTATATCAAAAATTGTTCCAAGTAATTATATGTAAAACTTATATTGGTATCTGCTTATTTTTTTGAAGAGGATTTTTTTATTAGATATTTTACATTAAGTTATTGATTTACGACATGTTTATTCAATATTTTTAAGTACTGTCTACTAATATAAATAATTACTGTTTTGTTGTATCAGAAATACATACTGCCGACATTTATCGTACGCTGAAAGTAAATTAGCACAGACAGTGTTCACGATAACATTGCATAAACTCCTAAAAAATAGATCGATAAACGTGCAAGTATATTCAGTGCATCCAGGCTTAGTGAGGACAGATTTGTTCAAGAACACTTTCGTAGGTCAAAATGGCAAATGGCTTACGACACTATGG
The DNA here is from genome assembly GCA_014839585.1 of Pseudomyrmex concolor. Lineage (NCBI taxonomy): Eukaryota > Metazoa > Arthropoda > Insecta > Hymenoptera > Formicidae > Pseudomyrmex > Pseudomyrmex concolor. The sequence continues at coordinate 2,748 of QVOB01024661.1, forward strand.
AAGGTACCACATTTATTATATTTTATATATACAACATTTGATTAGAAATATAAAAAAAACTTGTTATTATGATGTTACTTCGGTAGGGAGGTTTGAAAGTACTCTATGTACATAATTTAACACACACAATTAACAATGTCTATACATATTACAGACACCTGAACAGGGAGCTATTCCAATAGTATATGCTGCGATCAACAAAGATATTGAAAGAAAGAGTGGCATGTATATTAGCAATTGTAAAGAAGTAGCCTCGCCTTCTTTAGCGCTAAAAGAAAATATTCAAGAAGAATTGTTTGAATTGACTCTAAAACAAGTAAAATTAAATGATTTTTTCTTATAACTTAATCTTATAATATTACGTTTATTTTACATTTGAGCAAAAAAACAAAATACGATTATTTAAAAATATTAAATAAACGCAAAAATGCGAGCAAAGTTCTATAACATTTTTTTATCTAGAGTTTTTTTGCTACTAAATATAAAATATAATACTAATATATATACACGTAACAAAACAAGTATTAAAAACAAGTATATGTATATAAGATACAAGTATTATATATATAAAAAACATTTAAATGTATACCACAGATCTTATTCTTTTTTGAGAGATACAACCAGTATAATATCGTTGTTATTCGAAGAATGTACTTTATTTGTGTGAGACATTTTACAATAAAGTTTTACATACAACTTTTCGTGTTTTCAAATTCGACATAATAAATATATTGTTTTTATAGTTTGGTGTAAAGAAAGATGATATGTAACCTGGACAATTTTTCTTACAAATTACGAATTACGCATATTTTTAAGTAATATTGCACTGTTTGGAACAAAAAACATACATATATAAATGTTATGAAATAACGCATTTTTCGATTCTTTTACGTTTGTGTTTATAATAATTAATCACAAGAAAATATAATTATGTATCAATACACACATTTGACATTTATGTATATTGCTGCGTATAAAACTTGGAAAAAGTAAAGACTAGAGCACGTGCCAAAATATAACATTACTAGCAGTGAAAATTCTACTTTATAAAAAAGAGATATAAGAAACAATTTTTACATATATTTCATTATATCAAATATAAATAAAATAATTAAAAAACTTTTATTTATAATCTATAGATACAGAAAAAACTCAGATCATAATAATATCTACATAATATCATATAATATCATATACAACGTCCTTTTTTTTAAATTATTATTTAAAATTTGTATATTACTCATTAAAAAAAGAAATAATTTCGTTATTTAACACATGAGAATATATGTGTTGTGAGCTGCCTTCTTTAAAATATCATATTATTGCACATTAAAAATAACTTTATACATCATAATATGGTTTGCAACGTATTATAAACACTTTATTTATTTATGTTTAAAAAAAGTAGTTAAAAATTAAAGTTTTTGCTATTATTAGTAAAAGTTAGGGCAAATCACTAAAATGTGTTCTAATACTAACTCTCTATTTGTACTATTAAAATGACAAAAACTGCTAATTGTTAAATGCATTTCAATTGTGAAATTAAATAAACTTATAAATAGCTTAAAAATCTAACTGTTACTCGAACTACAAATATTCAAATAAAAAGTGATAATAATAAAGCGTATAAATTGTGCTAAATAGTTCCTATAAGAATTTGATATTTTATAAGAAAAGTGTATAATAAACTCTGTTTTCTTTTTTATGTTTTAAATATCATAAATATATATCAACATAGCATAAAACAACGTAGCATATAATATTGTAATATTAAACAATAACACTGTATCAAAGATGTATATTAGATGTTTCTTAATTATCAAATATTTATACGCTCGATATTTAATTACCATGTCTATAAAAAAACGTTTATCGTTTCATTTTTATGGATTTTTAGTTATATACATATACACACGCGCGCGCGCGCGCACACACATGTATATGTATGTGTGTGTATATATACATATATGTATATAAGTAAAGATATATACTTTACATTGAAAATATTTAATATTATATAGAAAATTCACTTAAGAAAGTCTGCTACAACCACAATTACTACTATCACCAATTGATGTTGTTTTACCATTTATTGAAGTTGTATTCGTTTCATATCGAGGTAATTCTTTACTGCGTGCTTGCTAAAATATATTGACAAGTGTTTCAAAAGAATCAACTTCTCAAGTAAAAAAAATATATATGCTCACTTTACCTCCATAAGTTCAGCTGCTATCTCCATAAATAATCTCTCTACATTTTCTGCTTCTTTGGCAGATGTTTCTAAAAAGTACATTCCATGTCTTTGTGCAAAATCTTCTCCCACATGCGTCGGTATTTCTCTATCTTCTCGATCAATTTTATTTCCTGATGTTGAAGAATATATAATTAGCAAACTTAAATGATAATCACACCGTATGTAGAATGTTTTCTTTATTAATTTCTATGTTTTACTGCTTACCTACCTACTAATATTCTAAGAACTTTATTACTTGCATACTCTTCAATTTCTCTTAACCAATCTGGCAAACAGTCAAATGTAGGTTGACAAGAAATATCATAAACTAATATCAATGCATGTGCTGATCTATAATAACTTTGTGTGATAGAACGAAATCTTTCCTGACCGGCAGTATCCCAAATTTGCAACTAAGAAGAAAATAAAAGAATAGAATGTAAATTAAACATATATTTAAATTATATAACATATATTTTATATGAAATATATATATTACCTTGACTTTTTCATTTTCTACTTCAACAGTTTTAATCATAAAATCAACTCCAATAGTTGCACCTTGTCCAGGTGGAAATAAACCCTGTAAATAATTATTTTAAAAGAATTAAATAACAACATTTATGCTGAACAGTACATAAAAGTATACAACTTATGTTTTGCATTGAATATATTTAATTATTTAAATATTTTAATTATATGTGTAAATATATGTGTGTGTGTTTTTCATAATATTGCATATCAAAAGAACAATCTGCATAGTGATAAATTTTAATCCTTTACATAAAAAATCTTAAATTATAATGTTATCTATATATGTATATATAATAGATAGCACACATGTACAAATTAATATTTACAATAAAACAAAATTAAACATTGCATAAAAATGTTAAGTATTCAAAAAATCAAGTATTTACACAAGAAAAATGCTTTAAAATATAATGTATGACACATATGATGACATCATCTGCTGAGTGCGTAAAATAAAATCAATTCTACTTTTCCAGGAAAAAAATTGCGTTTGAATCCGATACACATACAAATTCGCAAAAAATACACACGAAAAGATCGACGAGCAAGTTACACTCGCGTTCCTGATCTTATTAATCATAACATTGGATAGTCAACTGGGAGTAGTCATCACCTGAGTGAAACGTCGCACCAGACAGGTCTTGCCAACGCCGGCGTTTCCTACAAGCACGACCTTGAAGAGAAACTTGTAGTCTTCCATCTTTGCGGTCTCCGGTATCAACAGCACCAGGAAGTAAAGGTCCACGACGAGCGCGCTCGCGAGACCTCTTCGTCAACGAAGACAACGCATCGGAAGAGGCGAGAAAAAGAACTCGCCGTGGTACCACGGACTTTCCGCAAACATTCACCTTGATGGAGGGCGGAGGGCGGCAGGCAGCCGCGCGAAATATTGCAACACACGGCCGTGCCGTGCCGTGCCGTGCAATACCGTGTATGAATTTTGTAACGCGCTCTCTTTTTCTTTTTTTCTTTTTTTTTTTTGTTTTTTTTGAGGCCAAACGAAGAGGGAGTAGGAAGAGAACCAAGAGAAAACGGCGGCAATCACTACCTCGACATCGTTGTTGCATTTACTCACATTCACTCACTAACATTTGCTATCATATCACGCACAATATTCAATAAAATTACTCTTGTTTCTTTCATACGAAACATAGACTCGTCTTCACATTTCGAATACTTATGTATACACAGCCCATCAAATAATTCGCGGAATGGGAGTCCAGTCTAGGGGCAAGAGAAGCTGTTTTCCCTAGAGATAAATAGCACATAACGGGTAAGTTCCACTTGCCGTTCGCAATGCTCATGGAATCATTTCATCCTTGCTTTTCATCGAAAGTTAAACACAGATAGATAACGCTCGCGAGCGTTGCGATCGGCAAGTGGAACGCAGTTGTGGACTAGCGATTGCTACTAGTTAGTTGGTACGGCGCTGTACTTCACGGCAAAATGCGTCCGCCATAAACGGCATGAACTGAACGACTGAACGGTTCAGTCTGAACTGAACCTGAACTTTCTTTCTGGTTGTCTCTGGTAAAACTCTTATTGCAAAAGATGTTTGAAAATGTATTATTAACAAACTTCTGAACTCCAAGATAAGTTACTTCCTACGAATAATTTGTTTTTACCAAGTGTTTCGCGTGCAAGAAATTTCCTATAGGAGTTTACACTTTGAATGATACACTTGATAATTTTTAAGGAATAACCTTAAACAAATTTGACATGTGTCAAATTCACGTTGTTTTAAGAAGTTAGCCAAGACTTCAAACTCAAGAGATGTCATTAAGGCTAATTTCTATATAGCGAAACAAAATTAATTCATAATTACATCAGAAAATTTAATGTGAAACCTGATAATAGTGAGACACCTCCGAGAAAAATGCGACGTGCAACAGGGATAGGTGCGATATATAAGCAAAAATTGGAACAGGAAAAGTATCGGGACAAAGGCACAGAAATCCAAGAGAACCAGCTTGAGCAGATGACAAAACACATGGAAACACTTCGCGTGAATCTTGAGGAATTCGCGTCGAAACACAAGAGCGAGATCAAGAAAAACGCTCGTTTCCGCCGTCAGTTCACAGAGATGTGTGCCTCAATAGGTGTGGATCCTCTTGCATCTGGTAAAGGATTCTGGTCGGTACTGGGCATTGGTGACTTTTATTACGAGCTTGCCGTTCAGATTGTCGAGGTCTGTATGGCAACCAATCACAAGAATGGTGGCCTGATATCGCTGGACGAATTGAGGACGCGTCTAATTCAGGCCCGAGGACGTAGAAAGGAGCATCAAGAGATTACCAATGAGGATCTCTTAGCTGCCGCCAAAAAACTGAAGATTTTTAGCAGTGGCTTCTCTGTAGTTCCTATCAGCAGAGGAAGGTATTTGGTACAGTCAGTACCTGGTGAACTAAGCATGGATCATACAGCAGTACTGCGTCAAACAAGTTTGTCCACAAATGCTTATATATCTAAATCTATTTTATGCAAGGAATTGAAATGGGAAGAAGATAGAGCAGAGAAAGCTCTGAATTATATGATGAAGGAAGGACTCGCTTGGCTGGATAAACAAGAGGAAAATGAAATATTATATTGGTTTCCCAGTTTATTTACAGCTTGTATTGTCTCCAAAGAATGAATGTTGTTGTTATTACATTGATAAAAACACTTTTATTTTAAACAAAGAATCAATGTTGCTTCTTTCAATTTGTAATTTTTTAGCAAAAAATAAAGTCAGGCATTCTGAAATAGTTATAGTACTTGAAATCCATTGCGATTGTCTTGTATCTAGTATAAGATATTGTCACCTAGTCTCAGATCCTTGTATATAACTAAAATAACAAAGGATTATAAAAAAATTTACTTTTTATATTTTACAATTTATAAAAATATATAGCACAAACCTGTTAATGTTATCTGCTTTATGAGTAAATTGTTTACACATTAAAAGTGCTTTTTGTAATTCAGCATTATCTTTTCTTAAGGAATTTATCTTTCCACGCAATTCTTTAGATTTTACTTGAAATCGTGCTGTTAAAGATTTTGCTTCATCTCTCCATCTTAAGACACACAAGTAAACGTTGTATTATGTTATGTTATGTATAATTCTATAGTAAATGAAATTAAAAATAAAAGTTAGCATTTTTTAAATACCTTCTACTTAACTTTTGATGAACTGTTACATGTTGCATCATCTCTTTTATTTTTTTGTCAAAATTTTCTTGTTGCTTCTTTAATTGTTCGGCTAACAAAGATTGCCAATTGTGATCCATATTTTCAACTCTGAAAATCTAGCAACTTTTAAGCACATCTACATATATGTATATAACTTGTGTATAAATATATATATAAATGTTGAAAAATAAAATTTATATTTACCGTATGTCCAACATATGCTTGTTCACTGTGTCTGCTCGATGCTCAGAGGAAACAGGTATTAGAACATTAGCGCTTGATTTATTTTCCATTACGTTTGACTTATGAAAATTTGTTTCTAATTCGCGGATTTTATTCTCCAACGTGTGCCGTTCGCAATCTCTTTTATATATCTCGCGATCGAGAGCCGACTGTAATGACTTGAATTCCGTTGTTAGAGATTTCTTATCATCTGCCGCTTTAATCAATTGACTTTCCAAATTAACATAGCGATCGATCGCGTTCTTTGTTCTTTCATCGGCTAATTTTACGTGATCTCGCATATCCGTGGGATTTTGTTGTTGAATTTGCCTCAACTTCTCGTTCGAAGCTGTTAACTTTTCCTCTAGAATGAAAATTTTCTCTCGCAACTGTTGCATTTCTAAATTATATTGTTTCTTGCATGTTTCGTTGCAAGCTTCCAATTTGAAATCCGTCTGTTTTAATGTTTGTTCGAAGTTCAGATTCGTGGCAGCTGATTTCTCCAATAAATCTTCCGAGTCCCGGCGCACTTTTATCAATTCCTCTTCCAATCTGTTCTCTTTCTGCGATCTATCCAGTAGCTTCATCTTTTCCCGCAATTCTGATTTTAGCGATTTGATTTCTAATAAATATTTCTTCACGTTTTGTTCGTGAGCTTCTCTCAACTTTGCAATCTCCTCTCGCATCTTTACAATGTGTTCTTCAGTGATGGAAGCTAATCGAGCCTCCAGCCTGGCATTTTGCTCTACAACCTGCGCTTCTCTCTGAAGCACGAAGTCTTTCTCTTTTACCGCGGATTCTATCAGATCGAGAGCTTCAGCCATTTTGCATTTTGTTTCTTCATTTTTCGTCAAAATGCTATGTGCAACTTTTTTGCTCTCATTTAATTTCGTCTCCAAGTCCATCTTTAAATAACTTATTCTATGTATTTCCGCCTTAGCGGCAGACAATTCTTCCGTTAATGATTCTATCATCTGCTGACTATTCCTATCTTTGAAATAAAGTTATTGGCCTACTATATCCTTTACATGTTACAAATTACGTATTACTAATTATATAACTGACCTTTCTGCTGAGCATTTTGTTGGAATTCTTCAAATCTCTTTGTCATGTCATGTTTTTCTCGTTTTAACGTCTCTATTGTTTCTTTACTTGTTGTCCACAGAGACTGTTGTTTTGCAAAATTGTCCTTAGTCTGAAGCAATTTGCTCTCCAAAGCCTTTATTGCTTCTGAATATGATTGTCTGACATCTTTCAGTTGTTCTTCATAATACTTTACATCTTTGTTATCTTTCACATGTGTTTTTAATTCCTGCTCCAGAGCATCTATTGCTTTCATTGATACTTGCCATAGCTGGACTGCAGAATCTTTTTCCATTTGCAAGACTGCAATGTGTTCCTTCAAATTTGTGATTATTTTATCACGCACATCCTCATTGCTACATTCCTCCAAATGGACACGTGAGATATATTCTCGTATGACATCACTACTATTTTTATTATCACTATATAAAGCTTGTAATTCACAACGGATGCTATTTTGCTCTATCTATAAAGAAAAGTTATGTAGAGTTATTAGATACATGTGATAAATAATTGTAAATAGACTGAAAGAAGGAATGTATCACAGTAAACAATTGTAATAACTTACCTTACAAGCTTCCAACTCTCGTTTAAGCTCTTCAATGAAATCATTATATTCTTGAAAGATAATATGATGTTCCCTATATAAAAGAAAAATTTTTGTTGTTATTTTATCTGATAATATACTCAAAACTTTCTAACCTTCTACTTACCCGCGTTTTGATGCGCTAAATTCCGAATCAAACATTCTTTGTCACATAGAATATATATATATATATATATATAAAAGTACATAAACAATTTTTTATTAACACATATACTGTAATTACTTTTTTGACATTAATGTAATTTTAATAATTGTCATCTCGGGAAACATTAACTGGAAAATAAAGAATAAACCGACGTAAGCATACTTACCGACAAATCTCGTGGACATGGTTACGTAGTTGCCAATGTGCATCACCGTAGACATAGCGCTGGCAAACAGAACGGAAAAAAGATAACAGTTTAATTGTGTGCCGTGGCTGCTCTCAGTCTTCTCTCTGGTTTCTGTTAGATCATTTGAAATCACTGTAGCAGAGAGAAGCCTAAGAGCGGATAGGCCTACACACACACACACA
>QVOB01024662.1:0-18685 GCA_014839585.1 Pseudomyrmex concolor
AAAAAAAAAAAAAAAAAAAAAAAAAAAGAGGAAAGAACCGTATATATGCTTATGTGGATTGGTAGATAGAATGATAATGGACCGAAATGCAGTGAAATCTCATTACCTATGGTAACGTGATATTATGTGCAGGAAAGATGACTCCCAATGTGGCTGATGCGTGAGCGCAATATATCGGAATATATAATGAAATACCTAAATAATTTACGGTTATATAATTTTCGCGTTATTATTAGCGCCGGCGTTATCGAACTGTGCGCGAACGTGTATAAACGGACCGTTACATGCAGTTCCGCAAAATTACCACCGATTTCTGCTACACATTGTAACATCAAATGCAAGAAATTTCTCGTCGCCGCGCGATGAAACGGTGCGCGCATCGCAAATAAGTTATAAATGCCACGATTCTCGTTAGTCGGAAACGATTAAAACGCGAATTAAACGTGATATAGCTGTGCATCGAGATTAATGATATATAATTGAAATAATTTTGGCATCCTTTATAACGACGAATCACTTGCTGCCGGAAAATCATGAGAGCTCGTATAATCGCGATACGAATCACGCGGATTCCCACAATCCCGATTAGAAAAGAGAGAAAGGGGGAAAGAGGGGCTCCGTAAGCCAATTAATTTTGGCAAATAAGCGAGCGAGGAAGGAGGGTGCGAAGCGCGCGTTATCCTTCGGAAACGCATGACTTATTTGCCGCATAATACACGCGCACAAGAGAACTGGTCCCTTTCTTGACCATCGACTGGTAAATAGTTAAGTCGGATAGATCGTCGGGGCCCCACGCTGCGAAACGGCACGCGTCAGAACATCATTACGTGGAACACTTGCCGAGCGAAGGGTGGCAGACGAGAGGGATGTGCGCACTTTCCATAGCTCGGCGTCGATAAGCAGGAAATAATTCAGACCAACGGGCGAATTAACAAGTGAACTCGATCGCGCGCGTCCAAATAATGAACCGTAATAAATTAATGGCACGAAAATTAAGATACGCGATAGTCGAGTGAGAGCAGTAGTCACTCTCGCTTTCGTTTTCTATTAAAGTGTGTGTTTTAATTAGAAAATTACTATAAGATATTAATAAAACCAATTGATCGACGAAAAGTCATCAAGTTCATTTCGAAGCGGAAAAGACTTGTATAGGAAATATGTAGAAATAATGAAAGAGCCAATTGTTTTTTCTTTTCTGAACGTTTTTACTTAATTGACGGGAGTGCGCACAATGTATCTCCTTGTTATTAAATTTTCCGTTTAGCGTATATTGGGCGTTACCGTACTTTCGTTTCTCTCTTATGTCCTCGATTTTCAGCACGCAGACTCGGTTTCGATAGCGTTTCATCGGCGGCGTGGGCGTGGCGAAACTTCGGCCCATGCTTCTACCATAATTCGGTTAGGCGAGATTTATATCTGCTACCGACAGTATTCCCTTGTTCAACAAAGTCGTCGGCGCGTTTCTCTCTCTCTTTTCTTCTCTCCCTTGATTCCGTCGTGTTTTCCTCTGCACGACCGCAAGCGGGGTTTATTAGAATTTATAAGGCGGTTCTGCGTGCTGACAGCAGCGCAACGCCCAAACTGCCGGATACACTGCTGTCTTGCGACTCGCATTCCCGATTTTCGCCCTTATTTATTCGCCACCCGATACCGGTCGGGATACTCGTCGCGATGTGCATTATTGGTCAATTTTTGGGGTGAAACGCGCCCATCCGGAAATCATCGCTTTGTTTGTCAGTGGTTTTACGAGCAGCAGCGACTGTCGTCGTGAAAATCGCTAAGAAATCCTCCCTCGCGTTGGACACCAACGAGCATAATACGGTAGATTGTCATCACGTGATGAATCGTTCATAAATGTTACTCTTGAACTCACTTGCTGGAAAGAAGTGAGCGACGCGTTTAATGGTCAATTGGGCGACGTGAGAGACTGCGAATATTACTCGCTCCGAGTTTTCATTCGCGGCGCGCGAACGTACGCAAGAACGTGTGCGTTTGCTCCAGTCGTCCGGATTGTCAAAGGAGAGAGAGAGAGAGAGAGAGAGAGAGAGAGAGAGAGAGAGCTGCCTATTAATATAAATAATAGATGATCGCGTCGGAGAGGGATGCGGATCCCACTTGTCACTGTCGCGCTAAACACGCAGAAGTCGAAAGGGCGCTCTCCGATGAGGATCATTTAATCATTTCGACGACAAGCGATAGAAAATTCATGAGACCGGCGTCACCATCGGCCGCAACCCTATTACGGGAGCTGCCTATGGCCTGTCGTGTATTGGAGGGTGATGACGATCCGGGTTCATGTGCGAACGATAGTTGCTCACAGTAGTTGTACAGGTCCGGAGATTATGGCCACTTCGTCGTGAGAATTCCAACGGGCTGAATCATACGCACGCATCCTCTAATTCGCTTTTAATTTGATTTCCTGAACTAAGCGCGCGATCTCGTCGACGTGATCGTGAGGCGTCAATTCGCTTTTGAGAGGCAAATAAAACAGCAATAAAAAAAGACAGAGAAGAGCGGCAGAATCTCATTTTAATTATTTTAATTACTTTTGTATTATCAACCGATTCACTCAACCGCATATCAAACACGTATGATAAATACAAACAAAATATATATAAAATTATAGTAAAATGCAAATTTCTGATAAAAATATTTATTGCCAAAAAGTTTGCGAATTATTACGTATTTTTTTGAACGTATAGAAAATAATAATTTTCCGGACGCGTAAATACATGTTTTTATGTTCAAATAAAATTATTGTAAAATGAATGAATTGGTGTTACACACTCAACATATTTTATTATGTTTTGTCAAAATTGCATACAGTTTTATCGCATAAATTTGCACTCTTGTGTGTAATCAAGGTACAAATTTTTGTAACAATACATTTGTCTCTTGTAAAGAAACGCGTGCGATAATTTATGTGTTATGTAAATTGCAAAAGTTTTCTGCCGATCTGACAAATCTCCCAGCGTTATTGTAGTATACTCTTCAAAAATGCACGTATTGCTATTGCGACGCGAAGATGGTAAGTGGATCCTCGCAGACAAGTCCGCGCAGAAAGAGCGAACTGCTTGGGCGAAAAAAAAAGAGACAAGAGAGCAGCGAGATAAAAACCAACAAGGGTGAGAAAACCTAAAGTGTATGATTGTGGGGACTTGGAGAAAAAGCACACAGGGTCTCTTCCGCGCAGTGTAGTTTTGAACACGGTGTGACTGCTCACCATCACAAAGATGTTCGCGATGATATCTGGTCGCGGGAAAGACGAGAAAATCTTTTTGCTAGATTTTAAGTGTAATTAATTTAGGAGACGCGCCCCTGTACGCTCGTGCGTTGCCGTACATGAGTTTCTCTCTCCCTCTCTCTTTCTCTCTTTCATATCCGAGGATACTATTCTCTCGAGTATTTAATGCATTCGTAGCTTTGTCACCCCCTCGGTATCATGCGCGCCCACATACGCACATACGACGCACGCACGGCGTCGTGTGTAACAGACACAAGCGCGCCCGTCACGCTTTGGTCGTAACATCCAAAAGATAAAATCAATAATCGGTCAGCGGCGCCGAGAACTTTTCCATGTCAAAATGCGTAGACACGTGATATCAATTTATATATGTACAATATATACACAAGATATTAATGATATGAAATGTTATCTAGTATGTTAAGTCGAGGAAAAAATATAATAATTCTTTGATTTATTTTTTTTCTATGTAATTGAAAACATTAATCGTGCTTAAAAGAAATATTAAAACAAACTAGTTATCTTTCTTGTTTAAGTATCGGTTTATAAGTGCGATACAATAATGCGTATACAAATATAGTTTGCATGATATAAAGTCAAACTATATGATGAAAGTCATAGACGACAAACATGAGTAGCGAGAGTTTGACCAGTCACGTTACATGATCGAGCCCGTCATGTGTATCCGTTTTCAAAAATTTTCATAATCCTTTAACAACTGCCCGACGTGAAAATATTTATTTTACTCGGTCGGAAATGGCTAATTTCAGGTCTCAGCTTTGTTTGCTCAGCGTTAGTCCCACCGTCGTCGGAGATGTTGACGTCTTCTCCAGATACTCGGGTCTTTATGAGATTCTTAACCAGGATATTCACCTATCACAACTTGCGTTTGTAAAAGGAAACAAGTATTTTGAAAAATAAAGTTTTCTTCTTTATATTCGTTCAGTTGCGTTAAAATAACACTAATCCCTCTCGGATCAATTATTTAGATACACCAATTAATAATGAAAAATAATGGATACCATGTGTACGAAGATTCGATAACGAATTTCCATCTTGTAAAAAATCGTAATATATCATAAAAATGTTTAATGAAAAAAAGAATTCATTATACGAAAAATTATTATGGAAAATATTACACGCGTATATATTTCTGTGATTCTTGCAAAAGCGTACACATATTCTCAGAATATGTTGTGCAAAATATTCTCGCTAACGATAGAACGAACATATTTTTGCTAAAGAATCAGGCGAGGAGTCATTTCCGGATACGACACCAATGATAGAGAGAAGAATTGTGGTCGACTCGCAAATTACCATAAATTCTCTGTGTGCGAATGGTAATATCCTAGTATAATTCTTCACGAGTTACGATGGCGGCTGCCTACTAAACATAAACACGAGTAGGAAGTCTCGTCCGCCTGCTGAAAATTCGCGGGTCATTTGAGCCGTTTCCGCGCCATTACCCTTTCTTAGCACGACTCCTCTTGCGAGGAGTCCTTTCCGTAAGGTCCAGGAAGAGGCGGAGGATCGTAGAACGTTGTAGGTGGAGATCGAAGAGGTCGACATAGAGGAAGACGAGGAGATGAAAGAAGAACGAAGAGGAGAAACTACGAGAGAGCGAGCGAGGACTTAGTCGTAGCAGCGCGGACGTGACTCGATTCCTCGTTACGTCATTCCAAGGAATTATATCCTCTAACGAGTTTTCTTTTCTCCGTTGTCCTCTAAATGTCGGCGATACTGAGAACGCTCATTTCTCAAAGCGCATAATGCATGCGATGCATCGGAGATGTCAGAAATATAGTCACAGAAGTCACCGGAATAAAAGAAAATTAATGGAGCGTTTCTTACAATTTCGCTCTGACACAAAGAAGAAAATACTAAGAGACTGAAACATTCTTACTGTTTTCCGCCAGCACAAAATTTTATTATCACTTACAGCGTTTGCGAGGGTAAAATTTACAAACTGGATTTTTATACGCCACTATTATATAGAAGAACCGCAGCAGCGCAGCGATAAGTCTGAATTCCGCTCTATAGTCGATCGCGAATAATACAGTAGCCATTGCCGGAAACAGAACGCGTTCGACAGAGAAGCCGAGCGCAGTAAAGGAAGATCCTTTCTTCGACCGAAACCGAATTCAAGCAAGCCGCTTTTTGTTTTACGAGCGATGCTTCTCGCGTTGACTCCGAGCAAGTGCCAGCTCGAGCCGCCATTTTGTAGATTGCACCAGTTGTTTATCCAGCACGCGAGACACGAAGTACTCGTGAAACGCGTGAAGCGTTAAGTTTTAATATACGTGCGTTAATATGTACTATAATGTAGTGCGTTAAGTTTTAACGTTCTACACTGCGAGAGTAAGCTGACAAAATGATGTTTTATAAGATATTTAATACCGCAATGTTTATAAAGAAAAATAACAGAACAAAATACATATAATCACGTAATTTATATAAATAAAAAGAATTAACAATATCACACGCACCGAGATCTCATTTAAAAAATTCTGGCTGAAACTTTCTAAAGATGCTAAAAAAATACCAAAAAAAAAAAAAAAAGGAAAAAATGGGCGGAACTGTTAATTATCAAACGATACGAAATTTATATCGTAGAACGTGGCAGGGTGATCTTGCAGAATGAGAAGGAAATGTCGAACGCGTTGTCGGCGAAGCGACTCGCGCCTCCTACCTGGCAGACCGTTCCAACGAATCCTCAATGGCGCCCGAGCGTAAACGGGGCCTTGACAATGGGGCCTTGTTGTCAGGAAGGGGGATTTCTTCAGAGAAACTTTTGTCAGAGAATTCACGTGGAACCCGGGTGAGAACCCTCGAGAGCTCCGTGGATGACTTGCGTATATCGCGAGCCGCTCGCTGCTACTTGAAGAAAATTTTTTTTCTCTCTCCTCCGCCTCGAACACACGAGGCTTTCCATTCTTTCTGCTTTCTTCGGACGCGCGTGACGATTGTGTGAATCACGTCAAAATTCCTCGCTAATGGGCCGTTTACGGCGGAACACTAGCGCGATCCTCCGTGGAACGCCTTCCCTTTGACGGGTTTATAATCTCATTATGCGCGATAGATCATTCAGAAGTCATTGGCGGTGGTTTTGGAGTCTTTCTGAATCAACATCGTCAACTCCATAACTCCACGGCGAGGTCGGGCATGACTGCTTTATTATAATTCGATTCTCAAGGAACAATTCTCTTTATAAGATACAAAACAACATCGAAATGTGCGAAGTGTGGAGTGAAACATATTAGCCGTGTTGTTCTCTCACAATGCTCGGCTCGCGCACAACACCCTTAGAAAAAAATCACATAATAATAACTCAATATTCATTCCCGTCATAATTTATATGTACTTCAAATCGCTCCCTGTGCGTATATCGATCGTACTGAAAAAGGACTGACAGGAAAGACAGGGTGCAATTTTCGCGCGTTCCCTCCCCTCATAAGAAACCCTCTGATCGCCGAAATTATGTCCGTTTGTGCGTGATTCTACTCGCCAATCAAACGCAACTAGACTGCGGATATGATCGCTATAACGAGAATCGTCACCCTCGTGTCATTTACAGAGATACCGATTGTGTACGGCAAAAATTCCGAGCGTTTTTCGCTCGCAATAAAGCCTTCTCTGTTGCGATATAAGTATCTGTGGTAAAAAAAAAAAAAAAATAAAAGTTGTAATCAAAATTTATTTATATTGTTTTTTGTTGCTAAATTTCAATCTTGTGTACGCGACTAAGACGTATATGTTTCCAATTTAAAAAAATATAAAAATAAGAGAAAAAAATATATGTAAAATATATCCAAAAGTATATGTTATGTCATTTAAGAATTATTAAACTATTTCGAGTTGAAAGTTGAATTTAAAAAGTGAGCAAACTCACACTATTGCTTGAGTTCATCCTCAAAAATTTTCGCAAATTTGTTTTTATTGTACGGTGGTATTTCGCGCATAAAGTTCTTTACCGCCGAATACAAAGAGCCAGTACAGTCTGTTGAGGACATTTCGATTAACCTCGCTGCAGGAGGTTTTCGACTGCTTTTTCTTCGGCATTGTAGACCTTAACGTGAAAAGCAACATTCGCGAAAATGGCGACAAAACTATTAATTCTATTGTAATTATATAAAAAACAAGGATGATTGTACGCGCGGGGAAAACAAAAACTGTTGTGCAAAATTGGAGCAAAACAATGTAAAATTATATTATCTGGCTATCTGTATTTTAATCAAGCAATTATAAGACGACAATATTGCTCAGGATAACTATTTTTTATTGAGCAATTTATAAGCGGTAAATGTTTATTAAAACACATTTTGTACAATTATCATGCCCATGAAACGGTTTAAAATAGCAATGACTAGCAATTTATAAAACTTAATAAGCACACCTAATTAATGTGTCCAGTTACAAGGTCAACGTATCCGAAACCATTAATTTTATCAGGTAATACTTCACTGCATTCAAACCGACTTGCTGACAGCAAGGTAACCTGCTGTCAAATTATCGAGTGAACGTAATAATTTTGTTAACGGAAACATTTCTTTCTAATTATATATATGCTTCTCACGTAATATTCAAGCATTCAAGTTTTTCTAAGTCTTTTTAATATAAAAAAATGTCACTTGAATCCATTTTATTCAATCTTTTCTTTATATTGCGAGTATATTAGTTGTTTATTGTTTTGACGTTTGTTTTGTAAAAATGCAAATATAACATATTTTGTAACTTTGAACTAAGCAACACATTTAAAAAAAAAAAAGAAGATGAAATTTTAAATTCTATTTGAAGATATAAGCTGTAATAAGCATAAAAAAAATATTAAATAAAAAAAAACAAGCTTAAAATTTTAAAACGTAATCAGCGGCTTTCAAATTAATTAACAGCCTTTTGACAGTCGTATGAAATCCAAAACCGGCTGCGGCGTCTAAATAACTTGCGAATTCAGCCAAAGAGGGACAAAGACAGGCAAGGGAATAAAGAGCAAAGCGCGCGAGGCGGAAGAAACGAGGCGGGGTGAAACGATAAAGAAAGAGAAAGAGAGAAAGAGCAAGGAAGAGCAAGACGACGGTCTCTCCCCCGCGCAAAAATATCCCCGTTAACGATTATCAGCTCCTCTTTCCATCTCGCGCCTCGTTATATTGTGTCCCTGTCGCGCGCGCAAATTTAGAAACAAAAGACGGATGGAAGGCGCGTCCTGATTGGCCGACCGGTCTCTGGCTCCTCTCTCTGATTGGCCCGCGGGACCGCACCCATCCTGTAATGGCCGCTTTGTCGTTCCACGGCACTCTGTGTGTACGCGCCTGCACGCTTCAGGCAGCCTCGACAACCCCGTCACGATTCTCCAACCCTCCCTCTCCAACTCTCCCTCCTACTTGGCCCACCATCAGCCACCCGCGCCGCTTGCCGCGGCCGCCCTCGTACCTCGAATTATATCAAAATATAATCACCGGCCGTGTACAAGTTTGCTGCGCGAGGCATTTACGTGTGTACGTACGTATGCACGTGTGTGCAAGCTGTGTGCACCGGGGGAGAACATTCTCATTCACGTATGCACAGAGGTGTCCGAGTCCTGACCCGTGGGCCATTTTCTCCCACCTACGTGCCACCCTCTGCGCGCCTCCCCTCATCTACAGACGCGGATCGACAAGCGTGATAAGTTAGGTGATGGTGGGAGTATACAGGCGGCATGAAGGAACTCTTAGCTGAATCCACTTGGGATATCTCTGATGTACGATATGCACGAGAAGCGCTAATGCGCGCACACTGATTCTTTGAGATTCCCTCTTTTTTCTCTCTTTCTTGTTCTTTTTCTCGCCAAAACGAAACGAGGAAAACGGATTTTCCTACGAAGTTTGAGGATTTATGTCGAGCCGTAAAATCAGACACATTCGTTTAAGACACATTCGTTCGATCTTGACAACGCTTCATGATGTATGAAGAACAGATTAAAACGTGAATATAAAGAAAAAAAACGGGGAATAAAAGATGTAAAAAAAAGAAGAGAACAGATAAAAAAAGGGATATCAGAAGAGAATAGGAAAAAAAAGTGGAAAGAGAAAGAGAACCTTGTTCAGGTCCGCCATGCGGAAACCGATCTCAGTCTACTTTATAGGTCCGCCGTAACTAACCGTCAGCTCTGGAAAATTCTCTCTTTTATGGTCGCGACTTTTGGTACTACCATACTCCATCCTTGGACGACGTGAACCATTGGCTATTGCAAAGCTATGCTCATGAAGCAGCCATTGCGTCGATAATCTCGAAAGTTCGCGTAAGGGAAAACATATTCAGGTTTGGCATATTGCTGTTTCATGGCCGTGACAATAATAATGAAACAATGGTTTTCTATTTATATATACCGGGAGAATAAATTTTAATCTTGGTATTATACCTTGATCCTGTTGTAATATTTGATTTGTAATATTTGAATTTAAATATTACTCCTGAATTTTAACGATAAACATGTCCGTTTTTTTTTTTTTTTTTTTTTTTTTTTTATTTTTACTGACCTGTATCCTGTCCTCGGGCAGATCGGTCCTTAAGCTCAGCATCTCGCGGGCGTAGACGTCGGGATAATGGGCTTCCTTGAAGGCTGCCTCCAGCGCCTCCAGCTGCTGTGATGTGAAGATCGTCCTGGAGCAACAACCACATGAACCTAGTTATATGCCATTACAGTATGTACCTTAAATCTACCCTACTCTCGCGAGAAATATCGCGTCGAGTCGCACTTTTTGCGCCTCAGTCAACGAGATCAGTCCGGACTATCATGTATATTTAAGAAAGTTAGATTACATGTTTGCGCTTGATGTGTTATCTAATTTTAAAATATTAAAAAAATTTAATGATAGCAAAATTCATGCGCTACGGATAAATGTTGTTAATATTATGTGATAACGTACACATACATTAGCAGTCGACAATCTATCTCTTAATTTTATCTCTCTCCTAAGTGGGGTCGCGAGTATATCCCCTTCATTAGCCTTCAATTAGTTGCAAACGGGTACACGCTTTGTCTACGCCGATACGGTGTGGATACGAGGGACGAGACGGATGTCAGTAACCGATGATTACTTCGTCTCTTCTTCTTTTCATAAGCAAGATGCATAACTGCGCGACGCAACGGACAGTCGATGGTAGACGAGCGTGTCCGGGCACAAGGCGCATATGCGCGTGATACGACAGAAACCGGAGAAGCGAATTTGACGGCAAGATGTCCAATTAGTCTTGCGATTCGACAAATTGTAGGTTGCGCGAAGAACGAGCTGGCATCTGCCTTTGTGGGCCGAACGAAAGCTTCGAAATTGAAAGTCATTTCCCGAACGATCATCGGCTCGTTAAGCGGACACGCGAAAATCGTCGACAATTTTGCCTCGGTTTTGTACGCACGATTTTTTTTTTTTTTTTGTAAAGATTGCCGTGTAATCGTTTCGAATTCTACCGGATTGATTTCGGATCTTCGAAATGCAATTTCGCGTCAAACTATCAAACGCGCTGAAATAAACGATTATTCGAAAGTTGCAACATCAGAAAACGTTTCTGTGTGAATAACGCTGCTTGTAATATTCATTATTGTAAATGCGTAAATGTCCGAGATTTATATGTTTCTCTAATATATTATACAAACACTATAATTGAAGCGAAAACGATAGCATTGAATTAAAAAATTACGATTAAATAATCTATTCAAGCGCAATGTAATCACCTTTCATTAAAACATGCGATTGTATGTAATCGATGATTTTATCTTGTCAATTGATTCAAGCAGTTTATCGAATTAACAATATAAAGTGTGAGATACTGAGGTGATCTAAACAAAAATTGAAATTTCTGTCAGAGCCTTACCTATGACGACGTTTCTTCTTCTTCTTTTTACTGAAACCCGAGAGCCCGTCTACCGTGAAGTCTTTCCCCGATTCTATGTTGTGTCCAACACCTGTAATAACAAAAACACAGATATAAACATTTACCGTTGCATACATTTAAAACAACGTAAGTATAAAAGTCATTTGTTCAAGCGCATTTATCTTATAACAATGTTAATATATCTTATGTCAATTTTTTTATATATTTTGTTTTAAAATAACAAAAAGTAAAAGACAAAAATAATTATAAAACACGCACTGAATAAATAAAATTAATGTGTTTACACCATAAAAATTTGAACATGGTGAAATTAATATTTTGCTGAATTTGCAGCTCATTATCTGATAGTATTATGTGTAATTGATAATTATACGGTTCTCTCTCTCACACATTCTCTCTCTTTCTGTGTGTGTGTGTGTGTGTGTGTGTGTGTATAATAATTCGTGTTTCTGATACCAATCTACCCAGTCTCTAAAAACGAGCGAGTTTTGCATTTCCATAATTTTTCTCTCTTTCTCTCTCTTGTCAATTTAGTTTTCTCTTCTGCTTTATTTTGATAAAAAAAAGTCGAATAAGTTTAATTAGCGTTGTATTTTTAAATTAATATTTTTGCTTTCTTGCATAAAAAGCACTCATAATACTTTTAAAATTTAAAAGTATTTGGCTTTTTTTGTTCTCTTATACAAAAATAATATCAGAAAGATGTTACAAATTTTTTTCATAAAAAATCGAAAAAAATTAAGCATAAGCTGTATATATTTATTCGCTACGTTCGCATTTGTTATTGTAATTTTTAGAAAAGCCTCTGATCTTTGTAAAATTATCCTGGAACAATCCTCTTATGCATAAACGGCAATTTTTTTCCAGTGCAGCGAATTGGCACGCGGTGGCGGCACTGAATCCCCATAAAGAGCTCGTTTGGCTGCGAGCCGAAAATAATTATCAATTGTAAATTAATGTCGAATTAACGAGCGAAAAGCAGCCTCGAGCGCTACCGTATACGGCACAATGAAGCTCTTCCCTAAGGGTAACTCTCGTTACTACTGTTCACGCTGCTACTATGTCGGTGGCTAATTAACTAGTAATTAAGAGCTTAATTCCAATTATGCGTGTCCCTCGACTAATTGGAGTCTGAAACGTTCGCTGACGTCATCATTAGTACGTGGGGAAACTAGCAGCTTTCCTCAGTTTAACTGACGTCCCGATAACAGTTTTACGTTGATGCTATTCTCGTGCAGTTATATATGCTTCTCGTTTCCAGTCTTTAGGTGCGTAAAGATCTGAATGTGACGGTGCACGAGAACTAAAGCGTGGCGAGTAAACAACGTAAATACATTGTACAAGGAACGATACAAAGTTTATTATCACAGTTGTAATATCTTCTATTTTTTTAAATACTTTTATCTTAAAAATCTTCTTTCTTCATTCAAACGTAAATTTCCCATGCACGCATATCATCGGAATCATCGCAAAAAAATTCCAACAGCGTTGCATTTTATTTTTAATGAGTAACACGCTTTCCCTCGCGCGCTACGTAAATATAACAAGTAGTGCAAACGTGTGTTTGTTGAAACTCGCGAGTTATATCTCCAATGCGAGCAAATTGCATCGCGAGGAGTGTATTCTGACGAGTATTGACTACACTAACGATTTTGTGCTTCCTTATTATTGTGGTTAAAGAACACAAAAGTTACGACCTTTTTTTTTTTTTTTTTAAGTTATCACGGTCGAGAACGCTTACTGGGCGCATGCGGCCAAAGTGTATTTGTATGTGCGGTGCGGAATGGAGAAATGGCGGCCGAGACGAGGGAAAGAAAAATAAATATTTCAAGCTCGGAGTACGGTGACGCTTACAGTCTGCACGACGCATTGTTTTCAGTACTGTAAAGAGGCCTCTTTACGCCCCCGGTTTCACGTTGCCTTCTTGTTCTGGGTGTTTAAGTGCGCTCATTTACCTCAAGGTGTCGAATCAATCGTCCTGCTTGCGCCAGAAACGTACATATAACCATCCCGCAGAAATAACTATTTTCACCCAAGGCACAAAAAAATCTCGCGCGTCTTTGTAGAAAAAGCATATTTCTAATTAAGTCTTTATGTTACGTTAAAAAAAAAAACAAAAAAAAAAAACCACGCTAGTATAAAAATAGGATTATATATCGTAAAGTACGAGTTAAAAGAATTAAATTATAGTCACGCGAAGATGATAAATCCGTGAGCGATTATTTCACTGAAATTTGGAGCGCGCGAGGGAGAGATCCATAAATATCGTATTTCATTCTGAGTTGTTTTCGTTACCATGGCGAGTGTTCGACGACGTGAAAGTGATCGATATCGCGCGCACAAGGAAACGGCGCGTAGTCGTCTGAGAAGGAGAAACCGTAACCGAATCGATTAATCAAATCTAGTTAGCTATTAGGCAAGTGGCGCAAGTGCATCGACGTGTGCTCCGATACGCAAAGCACTAGCTGGACAGTCTAATTCGCTCTGGACCTAATCCCGTCGTCGTGATGCTCTCGACACATCGCGATCGCTCTACAGAATCTCATCCCCGGAGAGAACGCGAGCTCTCGAAAAATAATTACTTGTTCGGTTAATCCCTTGGCGTTAGTTCGCTAAGTTCTAGAAGCTTTGATTTTCTCCGCTTATCACGAGTGTCGTGATTAACTTAAGCACAAATTATTTTTTACATTGTATATAAACCACAAAAACATACATTAATTTTAAAGATATTTTCCGTCACGGTCTCTCGTGGAGTTTATAGATATTAGATGTCACACACATTCTCCGTGGAAGCCGAGCAGAGCGCTCGAAAGAGCGTCTCGCGCGTTAAAACAGCGGTAGCTTCCTCGCTAAGTGTATTCACGCTACGCGCGCTCCAGAGAGACCCCGCGATGGTTGTACGTGGGTGCGACGATCGGGACGCGCGCGAAGGGGAGAATATATACGTGCGTGTGTACGCGCGCGGTAAGTTCCGCGGAGAGGGTTGCTGGCGGTGGTGTGACGCGGTGGGTTACGCTCCGTCCGCGCGTGATAGTGTGCGTCAGCGGCGGCTGCGGGATGGTTGCCGTCGGTGGTTGCGTGTGTGTTGGTGGCAAGCCGGTTACCAGGCAACCGGCGATAAGGAGCGTGGATGGCCAATGGCGGCCCTCAAAATACCCCTTCGTCTAACACGGCTTGTTTCCCGTGCTAAAGAGCGAGACAGAGGCAGGCTTTCGCTTTAGTAGCTGTTAAGGCTTTAAGCCTTTACCTCACGTCGGATCCGTTCGTTCCAAGACCCGGTCTCGAAGAGACGAAGAAAGATATAGAAAGGGAAAGAGCGCCTGACTTTCTCTGTGTGTATGCGCGTGTCCATGTATGTGTGTGGCCTTCCGGATAATTGATATTCTAATCCGATGATTTGCGCACCGCTGATGATTGTATTTCTTATCCAGAGGCGAAGCTGGGAGGAGTGTATGTTCTTCGATGCTCCAGCAGATGTTGAGCATCTCGAGAAAGAGCAAAGAGATCCGCGTCTACTGAGAGAGCAATTAACGTGAGATTTTAAACACGAGACTTTAAAATGATGTTTTAGCCTGACCAAATAAAACAAATGTCAGACAGCTTCAGTGATTATAGATTGCTTTGCTATTTTCCGCTTCGGAGCGTAAACGATTGCTTTTCTGATGCGCTATTCACTTACGCATCTGTTATCAGCTTTAAACATCGCGTTACAGTTTTGGCCGTTCGAACATTCTACTGTGGACGGAGATCGACATTTCGAGAAAACAGAGACGTGAAAAAAAAAAAAAAAAAAAAATCCAGCAAATGGAAACGCGTGAAGTGTTACGAGCGAGGGAAGGCAACACGTCGTCATGTCGTCACACAGCAGACCGTGTGCATGATGGTCCCACGGGGGTGGTAGTAGGACCAAGGTAGCGCGTAGCACACCCTTGGGACGTCTTCTGCTATCACTTGTCCGCATTAAACCCGGGTACTAATCCCAAAATTTAATTTGGAAATCTTTTCAGACCGACTCGCCGCGCCGTTCGCGGTGTGTACGCGCAGCGAAGACATTTTAAACTGGGAATTACCCGGTCTTTTGTACGTTGTAATTGAAAATTCGTTTTTTGCCCTTCCCGTTCCCCCTCCCCCCCGCTCTCTTTCCTTCATAGAAAGAGGAAAGTAGGGATAAATGGCCTTTTGTGGATTTACGTGAAAATTGCCTCGTCGTAAGACGAACGAGTCAAGCTATAAACATTCTCATTTTCTCCTTCCGCTATTTTGTGTCAATCAAAATTTCGTGCGATTCCTACAAGAGATGTTTGGGAAACAAATTAACGAGATTCAATTAGCTAATAATTACAAGATTTAATTAGGTTGAAGAGAGAAAATCGTGGTTCGATCGAATGATATGAAACAATGATATGTAACGCTAATATGTAAAGTATAAAAATTTATATAAAATGCATTTTTTTCTACGATTTTTAACACAAAACGTGTGTTCATATGTTTGTAAATTGTATAAGTCATATATGTTACATAAACCGTTTGCCGATAAATTCCACTGCTCTAACAGCTCTTGTCCCAACCAAATCGCATTATTTGTCAATTCCTCACGCTGTCGCCGACTTTAGTCACGCATCACTGTTCATCCCTTCACTTCCCTTTTTTATGTAAGATGTTGCGAATTTATTTTAGCTCTTTAATAACATGTCAATTCTTTGGTCAGTTTTCTTATATATTTTAATTTTTTGTCATAATACACAAAATTTATGATAATCAATGATAAATTGTAAAGAAAAATAACACAGTATCAAATTGTTCGTAAGTTAGAAAAATTTAAAAATAAAAATATACAAGAATCGATACAATCAAAGAACGATATGTCTGAGATTTCAATAGAGATGTAATCTCATGAAAATATCGAGAAATGTTTAAATAAGACTTCGGTTAATAAAATTCGCATCAACCAGGCGATGACACCGGAGACGTCAATCGCTGAAGCGTTTCATA
Organism: Pseudomyrmex concolor; assembly: GCA_014839585.1. Taxonomy (NCBI): domain Eukaryota; kingdom Metazoa; phylum Arthropoda; class Insecta; order Hymenoptera; family Formicidae; genus Pseudomyrmex; species Pseudomyrmex concolor. The sequence goes on from QVOB01024662.1 coordinate 16,103, forward strand.
AAAATGCATCGAGCACGGAATTATTTATACAGCGCATGCAACGGGTAACGCAGTCGTTTACATAGTCGGAAGGGCGAATGGAGCGTATCCGAGCGTATTCGAAGTCTAGATACATCCCGAGGGATGTTTCGGTAGATTAGGGGCTTCTCCACCCTGCCAGTTTTGCTACACCATGTTACAACGTGTAAAACACTTGTAACGGACCGACCGGTAGCTTTGGGGTAAGCTGCTAATGCTCCCGCGATGTTTTTGGGGTCGAATTAATTCGATCGTCAGACTCTCTGGAGAGTTACAGCGATTTTTTTTCACGTTTGATTAATCGGATGATAAGCGACAAGTCTGAAATTTCATTCAGCAACGAATATCTTTTATCGGAATGTGAAAACAAAAAAAAATAACTTTCGCGCATTAAAAATATAATTTTGTTTTGTTTTAAAAACTAATATTTCTTTCTGATAAAAATACATGAAGTTAATTTTTTCTTACGAGATAAGTATATCTTCATTTTTTACGCGTGTTGTGTGTTAATTCGCGTGTATGAAAAAAAAAAGTGAACTTTCTTAAAACAATAGTTAACGCGAAAATAAAACCGCACGAATAAATAATAAATACCTATGTCTGTCCTATAGTAAGCACTTCTCAGAACCTTCGACCTTTCTTAATCTCCATCGTATAAATTTCGCCACAATCCTTTTTTTTTTTCTCTTAACTCAAAGTTCATTTCACACCTCGCATGTTTTTACCACCTCGATTCATTCTCATACTCTCGCGATGGTCACGAAATTCGAGAACTTCTAAGAACGGTGTGAATATTGTGATGGTTCGCGCATTCAAGTGCCAGGCGTGAACAAAGAGCGAAGTGTTGATTGCCCAAAAACAAGGCATTTTTTTACCAACATTCTTAGACTCTGTCTCTTACCCGTGAGTAAATGTAAGAGACGAAATGCGAGGACTTGGTTAATTAGCCGTCCGCGACGTAGCGTTTTCTCTTGATAAAACCAAAACGGGACAAAACCGAACACGCGCATTCTCGGTCGCGAACGATATTTGAACGGAGAAGAGATGAGAGAGATGCGGTTTTCAGCGAGACATTTCCTAGAAAACAAGAGGGAGAAACGTCCGGACGCTGATGTCTTGGCAATCCCCGAAATAAATTCACTTCCAGCACGTGTGCAGTACAGAAAACGCGCTATGTAGGCGTCCCTTATGTAATATACCAACGCGGCGAGAGAGAGGATAAGAGAGAGAGAGAGAGAGAGAGAGAGACAGAGAGACGAAAAACGTTGGGAAAAGAGAAAGAGAGATCGGCGGCATGGGGGTGAAAGTAGAACAAAGAAAGAGAGAAAGAGAAAGAGAGAGAGAGAGAGAGAGAGAGAGAGAGAGGCGGCGAGCTACCCCTTTCTATTGGGCAGTACCGGCATAAGTCAGGAATTCCTGGCACGCAGTATATTGCGCGGGGATGGAGGCGCGGCGGTTATAAGCTATAGTCCCAGGCGTGGCATGGCATGCACAGCCATTTACTTCATTATGTCATTAAGCTTAATGGCCCTGGCCCTAACACGGCTCTAGGCTATAGCCACTTCTACAGTCCGTCCCCATTAATTCCTCTCACTCTCCTCGTCGCCGTTGCTGCTGTAGTCGCCACCGTCCGCCACCGCCACCCTTCTGTCCACGTATACCGCGATACACTGTCGGTTGCTATCCTCGCGCTGGACTCTCAATGAGCATTGACTTTATACCGATGACCGGCGAAATTGTTGGCGGCTATCGTAGAAAATTTAGCAGCTTGTTGTCAAGAATGACGGTCTGAACGTGACACTCGTTGTATCTTTCGCGTCAATTGTAGTTTGCTTAAACATACGATTTTTTTGTTTTCCAGAATCTACACAGTCGTGGACGTAAATATCTTAAAAATGTGAATATATTTTTTGAATTGAATAAAACTTTTCAAGTAAATTAGTTCATCGTATATTGTTTTTCACTGTATTTTGTATAAATATTTAATTTTTTCCAGTCTTAAGGGCCGATTATATAAAAAACTTTTTGCATATTTTCTGGCTCTGTTTGTTTTGTCATTAAAAATTTAAATATTTAAAAAATTACCTACTATATATAAAGATTTAGATTGATAAATTATTTAATAGCAATGTGTGTGTGTGCGCGATACTTACTTCTTGTCGATTAACACACATTGATTTAGATAATTCATTCTAATTAAAACAGTTATGAATGATCACGGATGAAATAATCATCATAAATAACGTGCGCTTTTGCAAATGTCATTAAATGTCGAAAAGCGAGTGAACAGTGAATAGGTATACAAATTGAGATATTTCACGATTCAATGAGTTCATAATTATTCAGATAGTGCACGCTTGTATTTATTGTACCGTTAATATTATTATTACCTGCCGAAGTGTTAGAATTAACCATCTCATTAGCAGAGACGGAATTTTTAATTACGGGTAATGAAATATCCCAAAAATTGTAATTCGCGCGCAATAAATTTTATTTTAATACACGTTGTACTTCTTCTTTATACACATGTATTTTATCTTTTAACTTTTTATTGTTTTCTTTTCT